>VJMH01005531.1:0-25222 GCA_009835185.1 Aphanomyces stellatus | reverse complement strand
CGCAAATGACGACGTGAAAAAGAACAAGGACGAGGGCGACAACCTCCTCAAGTACCTTATCGATACAGCCAAGACGTTCAAAAACGCGTTCGAAAACACCGCAGTCATGGCAAACGAGCTCAAGAAATTGGCCGGGGGGCGACCCATGTATTTTTACTTGATTGACGAGGTCACACAACTACCTGTGACGGGAACTGGCTACCCGATTGAACTCGTGGGCGAAACCTCTGAATATGCGACCTTTGCATCCAATTGCATGCCGTTCATCCAAGGCGGGTTCCAACTCATCAAGAAAGCCAACAACGTCGCGCGCATGTTCAAGGTGCTTGGCATGCCCTCGCTCGACAAGGATCTCGTGACCAAAGCTGGGGAGACGATCGACTCCATGAAATGCACGCCCGCGTTCCTGGAAAGTTCTCTGAAAGCAGGCACGAATGAGAACGACGTGTCTGAGAAGGTGGTCAATGTGTATGGCGGAGCGCTGCGTGAACTCAAGGCGTTCTTTGCCAAACACAGCGATGAGCGCTTCGCTGGACTGGAACGCGAGGTCGATCGATCGACGGGCAATGTGGTTTGGACAACTGCCGCATATGCCGCGAGGTTAAAAGGCGGAGAGACGTTGTTCGCACTCCAAGCGGAAGAAAAAGCCCGCAAGACGCAAGAAGAGCGAGACAATGGAGTGGATGAAGGGGTGGTCCTCAAAGCTATAGGAAAAAGTGCTGTGAAGACAATCCTGGGCGACGGGGGCACGACCAGTGCTCCAAAGGCCACTAACAAAACTGAAGACAGTACGCAGCTTAGCTTCAAGACAACCCCCGAAGCCGCCGTCATGGTGGAAGGAACAGTTGACAGCAGCATCCAAGATGTAGTTGCTCCTCCAACACCGGTTGACCCCAAGCAGCCTGGGGAATGCTCCTGTGGTCAAATTGCATGTGCAGTTATGTAAACGAATCAAAGCACAGCCGTGTCATCATATGCGACGAGGCATGCGTTGCAGACGAGGATCTTTGAGTTCGCCCAGAGTCGATCATGGAACTCATCAGACGACCATCATGGAGGATCTTGTTCCACCCGGTCAATGGCGGCGGTAGAAGAGACGTGGATGGTAGCCTCCCATCCCAAGTGCATCAACGGCATCTGTTCTTTTGGTAGCCAGGATGATGGTGTCGCACTTGCCTCGTCACATGTGCTGCGTAGGATTGATAGCCACCGATTGGAGCATGGAGGGGCGCGCACACGGGTTCTCTTGCTCACGTCAGCAAGCGTTTCCGAGGGTGGTGGCTTTCTCAGCCTCGACGACGATGCGCAGATATGGGCATCGACGCCGTCCACGATCACCGTCATCTGGAAATGCAAGCGATGGTGGCTCAAGCCATGCGGCGGGCCGTGAACGCTGTCCATCGACACTCGCAGTGCTCGAATTGCACGCTTGGCTAGTGGGATACAATCCGTATGTTGTTCTATGCTTGTGTGACACGACTGGGCAAATCGATTTCATGGGATGAGCGACGAACCACTGCCCTTGGGGCCAACAGAATCAGATTGGAAAAGCAATTCGAAAGTCAAGAGCACTATGCCGTTGTGGACTCTGAAACAGCCAAGGAGGTCCGTCAACAGACCTAACGCTGTAACAGTCGTCCACGAATTTATGATTGAATTTCTGGGGGTCGGAGCGTCCTTGCCAGAAGGAGTGGACTTGACCGTAAAGGAAACCCTTCGTGGCATGTCATACTTTACGATACTCAACTGTCGCACGTGCGAATTTCCAATGATGCGAAGACTCAGATCCCGCACATTCGAAGTCGACCAATCGCGCACTTGGACAGCGAAGGGTGTTTTGAAGTTGACAAATTTCACCAGACCAACATTTGTCAGCAAGAATGGACATGGTAGACGGCGACGACTTTGAGCTGGACATGGCGGCGCTCGAACGCATGCACGAGAAGCTCAAGGCTGGCGAAGCAAACCGCAATATGGCAAACTACCGCAGAGAGAAGAAACTCGAATTCGCCATGCTCAAGGAGACCGTTGCGACCCTTGAACACCTGAAAGGTCGATTGGAGGAGCGGCGATGCCAATGTAGCGCGCTGCCTTGGATTGAAGTGCCAAGGCGTTGCAGGAGCACCGCCGGCTCGCCGAGACCGAACAAGTTGAGTTGAAGAGGCAGATGCAAAAACAATCTGCGCTGGTGGACAAAATATAAGCATGGGTCGCATCGAATGCATCGACCGAGGTAGAGACTTGGACGTTTCTAATCGAGCAACGCTCATCGAAGTTTCTTTTAGAGCGAAGGCGTTTATCGAGGTCCCACCATGAGAGTCAATGTTATATCGACTAAGTATGCTACAACAACCCCATGTGCTTCTTCTTGTTTACGAGAGCCTATGTACCCTTCCAAGTACTCGAGTACTTCGCAGTACGATGGAGCGTCCTCTCCTGTTGATATTTTGGCAAAAACTATTTGTGTAGGACCAATCATCATTGCCTAAGCCCACCGTGGCGATGGTATATGGAACGGTAAAGCAGCACGAAATGAACGACGGTATATCGTTTAGTGTCTCGTGTTGCCCCACCCCAGGACAGTATATTGCGACGGTATATATTTCTCTGCTCTGATTGGCTATTCGCGAAAATTGGCCAATGAAAATGCGCCATCGATACCGTTCTCGACGCCAAACAGGGCAAATTTAATGTCGAGAGGCTCAAATTTACCGTCCACGATATCGAGTTTGGTGTTTACCGTCGCGAGGTGGGGCTGCCCAAAACATTAAATTTTGAAAACACACGCAAAACACACATAGCGTCACACATACCGTCATGCGGTGGGGATGGTCTAAACGTTCCGAGAAGGAAACGATTTTCGTATGTCATCACATTGTCAAAATTAACGCCGTATCATTGACACACAAAAACGGCTACTACGCAGTACATCGCTATTGATGTTGAAGCATCCTGTGACAGTCAAATTTATCTTATGCAGTACAGTTGGTCAAAGAAGGGAACGCCTAACATTGATGTATCTTGTTCATGATGCAATTTCCACCACATTCAACACACTGTGAATTAATATGGGGACTCCGCAGTGGCTGGTCGCTTGATTACTCATGGAGTATTGGTCGACAGTTCTCCGCACAAATCCCAATAACCCAGACAAATATTAATAAGTGTCTTCGTACTCATATAAGGTAAATTAACGAATGAGTCAAGGAATAAATGAAGAGTTGTCGACTTTCAAGCTTTTTCCCTTTGAACTCCGAGAGAAGCAGCGAACGGAGATCTCCATTTGTACATGAACTCACTTCACTGCATCGGCTGAGGCAAACCATTCTCCTTTTGGGACTGTGACGTGAGCACGAACGAGCGACGAACATTCTTGGCCAAAGGTCGGAATAACCCGACGGATCCAACGTCGGACTTTACAAATTCGCACCAAGACCATTAGAAAGCCAATCAAACGTCTTAAAACTGATAGAAGAGCTTTATTTTAGCCAATCCAAATATACACCGTCGATGATGAAACTGCCTCTCTCAACACAATCTTGCAAGTTAGGTTAAAAATAAGTTAAAAAATGCGGCTGCGTGCATGCACCAAAATCCACTGTCCACTTATGGACTCCAAACACATCATGGCGTGGTTGATGTTTGGTATATGTCTCACATGGACAGCGAGATCTTCTCCATCCATGTGGCAGGACCATGAGAATGGGGCACGCTTGGCCTGCACAGAGTCACAAACAGCAAACCTGTGTAAATGCATACCCGCAGCAGTGGAAACGAGTCGAAATCATTTGAATATTCATTTATACAGGTTGTATTATTTTACGCCGTGGGTTGTACGCGATGTGTGGGACTCAACCCTTTGAAAACGAATGCATCCCTCCTGCGTTGGTTTTGTTCGCATTTTCAAGTGAGCCCAGCCGATTCATGACGAAAGGGAGCCACGGGAGCGCCGATTCACCGCCGCCACGAGGAAGTAAGCAAGCACTGCGAATGATCCACTATAGGAAGCAGAAGAAGGAGGAGCTCGAAGTTCTTCTTCGGACGGTCGTGGAGCTGCAAGAGATGAAGGAAAAGATCATGTCAGCGCCGTCGTCGTCGAGCGATGGACTTCCGTGGCGAGAGGTTGCGAGGGCGCTGCTGGACCATCGGCGCGTCGTCGAAGGTGAAAACAAGTCGCTCAAGGCCCGCATCAACCAACACAAGGCACTCCTCCGGCAAATGCACGAGTGGATTGCCCACCGCGTTTCCATCCAGGTATGAATCCGATTCTACCAGGTGGCGACATGTGTCTATCATTGCCACTAGACGTCGCCCGACGCAGCACGAACGACGTGGCAAAACGTGACGCTCTTGGGCAATCCATCCTCTCGCGTCGTGGGGAAGGAATGGATCACCCAACAGCTCTTCCACAACAAGGCGCGCATGTTTGAGCGGCATGCGTGTCCAGCTGCGACCGACGAGCCGTACATGCTCACCGATTTGACATTCCAAGACGATGATGGGATCGACTATGTCCATCGCGGGCTCCTCATCCTCCCGTGTCCCCTCGCCATCCTCCTTACCGTGTTTCGCAACCACATTTGCGACTGGAATTTGGTCGATGCGGGATACCCGCTGCGCACCAACGTGAGTTTATCGCCCCATATTCTTCTTGGACTCATCGTCGCCGTTGTAGACGATCGTGGAACGAACAGCGACGACGGCGTTGCATCAAGTCGTGACCCCGCGTGTGCACCAGCACATGAACCTCCTCACGGGCGAATGTGTTGACAACAATGAGGATGGTGGATTCCTCTTTGTGGCCCAGCAGATTCTCCACGACGACCTCTTTCCTCGCACGAGCCACACGCGACGCCGCACGTTTTGGTACGCGGCATCCTTGATGGTGCTTGACGCATGTGTGTAGGCTGGACACGCGGCGCCGCGCGACCGACGGCGCCGCGCAGATCCAATACCTCATATTGGAGTCGCAAGCGATGGACGTGGATGGAACCCCAATTCGATTGGCCGACGAGGCCCGGAACCGTGGATTTGAGACCCACGACGACGACGAGTGGACAGAAGCCGCGTTCCAAGCGGCATTCCGCCGCCATTCGCACGAGATGGACCGCCGATGCGTCGCTGTCTTTCAAGAACTCGTCCTTGAGCAAGTCACGCTCGACAACACGTGACGATACAGTCCCTTTTTGGCTTGGGAGCTGCTGCTACTGGGGTCTTGTCCATTGGTCGCAATTGAGTGGCTTGGCTATGCAATGCGTCTTGATGAGAGAGCAAAATCGGTCGTCGAGTTCGATCGTGTTGAGGTGGTGCAACGCGGCAAAGTAGATTGGACCAAATCGAAATGGGCGATGCATGGGATGTTTGTGGCTGTGACAAGTGTATCATCGCGTTGACCAGGGAAAGGATTGACTTCTCCGCAAAGACAATATGCTCTCCTAGTCAGTGGCCATGATCGCGTGGGTCTAGAGATCGGGGATAATGGTAGCATGTGTCTGCGTCGTCGGAGGTGCAATCCATGGTCTCGATGCCAGTGCACGACACATCAACGACATTGGTGTGAAGTGTCGAGCTAGTTCACGAATCGTTGATGGAGATCAACTGGCACTCGAGAGCATGCGTCTTCTCGCATACTCTGGAGTAGTTTGGAGGAGAAGGTGTCATTCATGAAGCTTTCGTGCTGTTGTTGCCACAACGAGTTGCTGTTGATGGAAACAGTAATTATCCGGACTACCGGATAATTACGTGTTCGTCCAGCATCGAGACCGCGCCACTTCAGAACAAGCCGAGGTGTGATGGAAAAGAAGGGGCCGCCGCCAACCGACAAGCATGTCATCCCCGAGACAAACAAGGGATACAAGATGCTGGAAACCATGGGTTGGAAAGCTGGTGACGGGCTGGGCACAGAGAAACAAGGAAGGACGGAGCCGGTCGCGACCTGCTTCAAGCGAGACCGCGCGGGGCTGGGAAAGAAGCGTCTGCAGATGCGGGTAACGCATACGTTCGTAGCGACACCACGGCCATCACCACCGCCACCGCCACCGCAGCCGAAACTCACGCGAGAGGAGAAGCTGCAGCGCCAACGCCAGAAGACCGCCGTCGAGAAGAAGCATGTTGCGTATGCCCGCGACCTCTACAGCGACATGCCCGAGGGGTATGAAGTATACTTTCAAGACCCTCCTCTTCCATTTTGACGGCAAAAGTCATACGATGCGAGTTTCCGCCTTTGCATCGGCGTCCAAAGTGGTTGGAATCCAACGGGTTCAGCGCCAACCTCTATCCATCGATCAATCCCCCGACTCGATCACTCTTGTCCAAGATATATGATTCAATGTCGCTTCTCCAAGTCTCCTTCCCCACCCTTTCATCGATTTCGAGTTGCTTGTCTAACCATTTTGCATGATTCCGAGGTTACTCATATGCGACTCTCTACAGTGAGTCTATATCAGAACCACAGATGGAGCATAAGAATCCCATTCACAGTTATATAAAGTGTTTCCGAGTGATCCCGAGCTCATGAAGCGGCGGTCGACTTGGAACTGGTCGTCCGTCGTGGGCGAACGAGGGCTGCTGCGTCTCTCTTGGTCCGCTTCCATTGGGTGGCGGCGCCGAATATGGTGGCGGCGGTCGCAATGGAAGGCAATGCATCGGCGACCGCAGTTGCGTCGACGGCGCTTGCGGCGGGCGAGGAAGGTTCCCCGACAAGGCCTGTCGGAGCGGCGGGAGATGCAGTCGCTGTGATGCTCGCATGTGCTGGTGGTGCTGGTGGTGCTGGTGGTGCTGTTGGTGTTGATGGTGATGATGTTGTTGATGCTGTTGATGGTGTTGTTGACGGTGCTGTTGAAGCTGGTGGACTCTTCCTGGGGACCGTTCCTCCGTCTTGACAACATACGCAGGCCGCGGCGGCGACGGCCGACGTTCCTCACCCGCCATCCCGCGATGGCATCCATCCTTCTTCATCGTGTCGGGGCTCTGGAACATGTGCAGATCCCGCTTGTCGACGCGGGCCATGAGATCTTGGATGACGCCGGCGCAATCCTGGAGTTGTCGTCGGAGGTTCTCGTTCGCAGCAACGGCTTCGTGCTTGGCATGGAGGCGGGTCCGCGCGACCTCGCCCCATGGCACCGCGCCGATCGCCGCGCGAGTGCTGCTGCCCTTCTGTCGAAGCGACTGCAGATGACACTCGAGCGCATGCGCTTCCTCGCGCAGTTCCGTGGCGGCGGCTTTGTCTCGCGCGCGGTACATCTGCGCCTTCCGTCGCATGTACATGCGCTTCTTGTCGCGCGAGTCTTCGTTTGGCATGGCCGACGATGTGGGGGACGTGGTACCGTCGTCGTCATCTTCGTCTCTCGAGAATCCCATCATGCCGCTGGAGGAGGACGTGTGCAAATGTGTCGTCGTCATCGCCGGCTGCTCTTCTTTTCGCCGCACGGATCCTGCGCCTCCGTCCTGCTGCTCAGGAATGCTTTTGAGCGTTTACCTATCAAGGCGGCTGGTTCAAGTTTTCGAGTAAACGAATTAGCTGCTGTTTGATGCAATATTTTCATGAAATATATAATATTGGCTATTTTGAATTGATTGAATCCGCTTCATACGAAAACCTAGTCTAAAAGTATTTGCAGAGACTGATATGACATATATTGTACATTTTGTCGATATATTCTATATTGAGCGAGACTCCATACAGTGGATATCCCATCTGAGAAAAGCGCCAGAATAACATTCTGATTTGAGCCGATGCCTTAAATAATGATATTCATTTATCAAAATCAAGAAAGTCTATAATTAGATGACGACTATTTTTGACACTTGAATTTCACTTGCGTCGTTGACCTTTGTCTAATCGCATCAAGTGTGCAATACTTTTCATGATGGCCAAGACGAAGACTCAATCTGCTTCTCTTAGAGGTATTTGATGAGAATGTGGGTTTGGCAAGCAAAGAATGCCATTTCATATCGTATGACGAATCCGTCGACTTTAGACGTGAGCATTCGTCTTTGCTTTTGTAGAAGGCGGTTGAACCCACGATTTGAATGAATTCTTGGAGGCAAACACTTTGATGTTTGTAGGGGATTAACAAACCCTTATTAAATGAATGATTGCGGTGTGCACTAGAATTGGCTGGATTACTAATATGACTGGTTTCGAGCAATCGTGGGTTTCTGACAAAGTTTCGCACCCAAGTTACGTCAACCAACATTGCACAAACGGGTGAACAAATAAAATCACTCATCTCACGTCAAACGACGCCCACCTGGAACGTTCGGTGAATAAAAATATTCACAACGTCGGATCATCTTGGCTGATGCGACCATACTCAGCGTTCTCTTCTTCGTGGTTGGAAGAGGCGCCACTGCCGTCGCAATGAAGTAGAAAATGAAGCCTGCGAACGACAACACCAACTGGTATCCACATCAGTATCCACAGCCACAAAATTATGCCGCTAACAACACCATGAAAAGGTTCCCCAGTCGAAATGGAACTAGTGTCTCTTTGTGAGTCTTTGCTGCGTGGCATCTTGCTTCGCCAAATCTTGACGCGAAGGAGGAGAGATTAGTAGATTGATGAGGAGATGGTCAAGAGGCAAAATGCAACATCCAGACAGCCAGAGGTTTACACTAATACCAGATCGCCGTGGGACTTTTATGTGTACTTGATAAGGGAATTGGTCGCAAGCATTTGACAAGCATTCAGCAGCATCAGCAGAAGCGTCCAATTTTGTCCAAAGTATCGCGCCCGAGATACGACTTGCCTCCCTCCAATGTGTCCTATCAAAAAGCTGAATGAAACAACTACACTTTTTGACGATCCGAATCGTCATCGTCGAATGAAATTGAGCCCGCGGATCGGCTTTGACCCCAATGCCTGTTCAAAATACACAACGACGATTCATGTTTGGCCAGGGGGGCGTATTGCCAATTCGACTTGAGCAATGCCTTTTGAAAACACGGAATGCCCAGAGCTCCCAAGCCAACAACGATAAAAAAACTCATATTCGAATGAACAAAGTATGCTACAGTAGATCCCTTTGCGCCGTCTCGCTTCTGGGGTTCCAGGTTGTCGAGATGGAGGAAATCATTGCGCGACTTCATGTTGTCATCATTCGCGAGGGTCTTCCAGTCGAGGTCGTTGAGGAGCGCTTCTTCGACTCGCTTCTTCGCCTCGCATCTTCATGGAGAATCGAATGCGATGGTTCTCTGACGATGCGCACGATCTCGACGCGGCGGGGTTTCGTAGGCGGCAAGAGCGGCGTCTTCTTCCATTGCAGGGAGGGATCAAAATTTCGGAGTGAGAGAAGCATGCACAGGACCCAAAAAATTGGCGCCATGAGAGCTGGCGGCAAAGAACACCTTGCCAACATGACGCATGCCTATGAATATTGGATGGAAGTATGGCGTCGTCCAATATTCAAAGGCGTGTGTCATGTTGGCAAGGTGTTCTTTGCCGCCAGCTCTCATGGCGCCAATTTTTTGGATCCTGTGCATGCTTCTCTCATTCTGCATTTTGATCCCTCCACAAGACTCGCTGTTGCCGCCGACCGGACCCCGCCGCCGCGAGTTCGTGTACATGATAGGGACTACAAGCTTATTCGCTTCTCCGTGAAGAAGCGAGTCGAAGATGCGAAACACAACGACCTCGACTGGAGCGCCATTTTCAGAAGTGATGATGCCAAGTTGAACTGTTGCAGTGTTGGATTGATCACGACCCACAAATATTTTGACCCACGATCCTCAGTATAATATGTCGGGACTTGTTCATTCGAATATGAGATTTTTTGAATCGTTGTTGGCTTCGGAGCTCTGGGTATTCCTTGTTTTCAAAAGGCATTGCTCAAGTCGAATTGGCAATGCGCCCCTAGCCAAACATGAATCGTCGTTGTGTATTTTGAATAGGCATTGGGGTCAAAGCCGATCCGCGGGCTCATATTCATTCGGCGATGACGATTCGGATCGTCAAAAGGTGTACTACGTCGTAGTACGTCGTATGCGGCAATGGAGAGAAGGTCGATTCTGTTTCTAAGCCAACATGCGTGCATAATGGGATGCATATAGTTGTTCATCCAGTGGAATGTTTACTGAGCTGGTCTCCAACCTGTTGTTGGATTGCAATGCATTTTGGTGTTCCGGATTCTGTCCTTCAATGATGTCACACTCTATTGCAAATGGGTAAATCCCAGAATCGTTCAATTTTCCCAGGATCGTTCATTTTCGGCACAGAGACATATTTTTATTCTAGGATCGTTCAACCTCTTGTCATTGGCTGAAAAGAGTCCATTTTTAAGCCAATGAAGCGTGAGTCACAACATAATCGACACCATCTTCTCAAGAACAGCAGCTCCTCTTTTCAACCAATGACAGGAGGTTGGATGATCCTAGAATTTAAATATTTCTATGTGCCGAAAATGGACGATCCTGGGAAAATGCATGGATAATTGGACTTTGCCCTTGCAAATTTAGTATTTCAACACAAAATCCAGTCTCACTTCAGGAATTTGAATCGCATTGTACCAATTTCAGTTACCGATATTTCGAGCACCATTGACATCGCATAGAATTTAGTCTTGTGTGAACACGAGGTCGATCTTGCATTTCTACATTGCATGACTACACAACAAACCACCAGGCTTCGAGCTCTTTCTTTCTCACTCTCTGTTGCTTAGTATATGATGCATTTCGCTTGTGTTCAGAACGCACTTAATTTTAGCCAATCAAACGACTTGCGGTGCGAAGAAACATTCATTCCCTTTTTGTTGAGACCAAGAAGCAGCAGGCACCACCGTCATCATGGCCGACCCTGCCCTCGCCGACGTCATGGATGCCGACGCACTCAAGAAAATGGAATTGAAGCTGAAGAAAAGGGAATACATTCGCAACATGATGCGCATCTACCGGCAACAGGACCGAGAGGGACTCATGTACCTTCGAAACCGCGTCAAGGAGCTCGAAGGGGAGCTGACGACGCTCTCGCACAAGCAAAAGCCACCGCCGACGGCCGAGTCACACATGCTCTCGTGGAAGGAGATCGCCGTGGCGCTCCGAGAAGAGCGTCATCGCAGTGAGATGGAGCACGAGCAGCTCAAGCTCGAGGTCGCCGAGAAGCATGCACTTCTGGAAGAGATGAAGCAATGGACGGTGTCGCGGCGATCTATTCTCGTACGTCCGCGTCTTCTTCGCTCTGTTTCATGTGCAGCGTAGCCATCCTTGAACGCCAACACACGGACGTGGCGCAACTCGAGTTTGTTTGCGCAGCCGCGGTCGCGCGCATTGGGGAAGGCTTGGATCACCGAGCAAATGTACCACAACGCCGACCGCATGTTCCACGACCATGGGTTTCCCGCGCTCGACCGCGAGTTTGAAACCGTGGACATTCACTTTACGGACGGCGGCGTCTTTGACCTTGTCCATCGGCGGCAAGGGCTCGTGACGGTCCCGCCCAAGGCGCTCATGGCACTCTACCGCCAGCATTTATGTGACATTATCACGGTCGATTGGTTCCAGCCCGTCGTGCAAGATGTAGGACAACGACGCTATTGTCGTTGGAGTGTGTGAGAGTTGTGTAGACGCTGGCCGAAGAGACAACCCAGACGAGTCTCCACCAACTCAACATTGACGGCGCGCGACAAGAATACGTCAACGTCCTCGCGGGTGAATTCCACGACGCAACCGCGAGTCTCTTTGTGGCCCAGCAAATCACCGACGACGAATCTGTGCAGCACAACCGTCTCCAGCGCAACCGGATGATCTGGTCAGTCATCTCTTCATCTCTCTTTGGACAACTGATCCTGACATGTCTAGGATGCAACTCGTCCCAACGACCACGCCAGGCCAGCTTGTCCTTCGGTTTCTCTACGTCAAGTCGCAATTGTTTACCCATGGCAGTGGTTACGTCCCGCTTCAAAAGGAAGCCGACGTCTGGGGCATCGACCTCGACGCGCGGCCGCCGCAGGTCTCGCCCGAGATGCATTTCCGGCGGCGCGGCCTCGACATTGTCTACGGCGGTCTACTTCGCATGGCCCATGCACGTCTTGCCAACTACTTTAACCAACTCGTGCTTGATTAAACTCATCTTCCGGTCGCACGAGACCCATGGCGAGGTACCGCGCTTCGGCCGTCGCCATCCATGCCGCCGTGTGGTCTGTCACATGCGCGCGGAATCGCGTCGCCTTGCCTGCGTCGTGCCGCATGCCTTGAAGGTCGCAGCCCCACAGCGCCGCTTCGTCATCGAGCGACGCGAGGCCACGAGCGCGGGTCCATCGCGGGGTCGTGCGGTAGAGCATACGCACGCACGAGTGCGTCGGCGACCGCGCCGTCACTTCAATCCTGCCGCCATGTCATCCGAGTGGGTGGGAGCGGAACTTCACCTACCATGCCATGCAGTCGCGTTGGCTCTCGGACGTGTCCCATCGCTCGTCGTGGTGGACTTGGCGCGCCACGAGGACGGCGACGCCGCCGCCGTCTTTGTCGTTTATGTGGCGGCCGCAGAGCAAATGAATCACATCGCCGTGAGCCGAGACGACGCGATGGAGATTGGTTGTCTCGGTTTCTTCTTGCAGCGTCTACCACCAAATGAAACTCTCTCGAGAGACAAGTCACATACGGGCAACAAGACCGCGGCGGCCACGTATGCATCGTCGTCGCATACGAGGTTATGACTGGGCACGAGCACGGGCTGAAACGACGTGGTTGCTTGGGTCAGCGTCGCGCCCAAGATTGTACACTGCTGCTTGGCGCATTGGGCCCATGGGAGCGCGCACTCGAATTGACTGCGAACGATGTACGTCATCGTGGCAGGGTCATCAAGGTCGTCGACGTCGATGGAAAAGCTATAGGGTGTGTCCTTGGGAAAGGGATACCGCGCAAACATGGCATCCTTGTTGCGCATCATGTGTTCGGTGATCCACGCTTTCCCGAGTTGTCGCGAGGCCGGATGCGCGAGCAGCGTCACGTCGCGCCATGTCGACACGGTGGCATGTGGCGCATGACGCTGGAGCCCGTGAACAGAACGGCGAGGGAGAGGGGGGACTCGTACCAGCAATGTCGACGTTGTCATCGTGTGAACCCAGGCCGCCATCGTGTGCACGAGGGCGCGCCACTGCTGCGCTTGCCGTCGCAGCGTTCGGTTTTCGACGCACGCGTCTTCCTTGGCTTCCAAGAGCGCGCGTGCCATTTGATCCCACAGCAACGCAGATTGCGTCGTCGAATATAACTTTATCTCATCCAAACGCAAGCGCAGGGCAGTGACTTGGTGAGCAAGCGCCGCAGTCGTCGCACGTTCCTGTGCACGGAGTTCGCGCTGTCGTTGGGTCTTCAAAGCGCGATTCCGTTTCTTTAGGTCGAGTCCTGCATCAACTGAGTCGTCCTTGTGTGGAAGTACCGGTCGACCTTTGCTTGATCGATGAGTGGACCTTTCCCGCGTCGGATTGGCTTCGTCCTGCGAAGATCCTCCTGATAGGGACGTCGTGTCTTCGAGCGCCAGGCTTCCTTGGCGCTGTCGCGCATCGCGTGCAGCAGAGATATCGCCATTGCCTTCGTTCTTGCTTCCTTGCATTGCAAATTTTTCAAGTGGAGTTCCGCGTTTGTTACGTTATCCGGATAGCAAACGCAAACATTTGACATTCGCAATCACGTCATTGGGAAAAACAGGGTTTTTGCTTAGTTTAACCCAAAATCCCATAGAGCATTATCCGGATTCACGACCATCGTTGCACTCTCCAAGCATGTCACAAAGGCGACGCGGTCATCATGCGTGTGAGGTAGTCGTTCATCTTGCGCTGATGGTTGGCGTTCAACGTCGTGAGCATCTTGACGCCATATTGCCGAAACATGTCTTCCTTCTTCTCGTCCGCGACTTGGTGGAGGTCGCAGCCCCAGTCGGCCGCTTCTTCGTCGATCGATACAAAGCCCGTCGGCTTGACGATTTGCGTAAACTTGTAGAGGACACGAACTTTGGTCTTTCCGTTGGGGAGCGGTCGCATGTCCAACCTAGATATCGATGTTGTATCACATTTCCATCGCCGGCAACGGTACCAAATCATCCGCTTCCGCTGCGGCTTGTCCATCGGCGCTGCTTCGTCGTCTTCGATCTGCTGAATCACAAACACACATCGCCCGTTCTCTTCGTGGAATTCCCCCGTGACCAGGTTCATCCACTCGTCGTCTTCGGGCGTCAAGAGTTGATGCAACGTCGTGTTGCCGCTCATCTCCTTCAATGTCTATGCACATGTCGTGCATGATGGATCAACCACACAACACATACCGTCTTCTCTTTGAACCCAAACCAATCCATCATGAGTACGGAACACAAATGCTGCTTGTATGCCGAGAGCATGAACGCCATGGGGACATCCACCACGTATTGCCGCCGGTGGTAGTACTGCAGATGGGTTTCTGTCGCTTCGAAATCAAAATCGTAGAATTCCTTGGTCGAAGTAATGTCGGGGTAGACGAATCGCGCAAACATGCGATCAGTGTTGTGGTACATGTGCTTGGTGATCCATTCCTTCCCCAGGATTCGAGAATGCGGGTTCGTCTGAAGGGACACGTTCTGCCAGGACGTCGGGACGCCGTCCAGTGCGCTCTGAAGACACGTTAGCAAGCGAGCGAGGGATCGGTGTTACCCGCGTGACGTTGGCCGACACCCACTGCTTCATCAAGTGCACAAGCGTTTTGAGTTCCTTCGCGCGGACTTTCAACGACCGATGCTCGAACTCGACGTCCTGCCGCTCGTCTCGCAATGCTGTTGCAACATCTTTCCAAGGAATCAAGAGCGCGCGCTGTGACGGCGGCGGGAGCGTTGCCGCGATCACGTGCTTTCGTCGTGCGAGTTCGGCTTGCAGTTCGGTGATCTGCATCTTGAGCACACCGACTTCCTTCTTCTCTTCGCTCCGGTACTGTCGCATTAAGTTGCGCATGTAATCTCGCTTCTTCAATCGGTTGCTCTCATCTTTCTCCATGTCGCGCTCAGCGTCCACATCGATTCGCGCGGCGGCGGCCTTCTTCGAACGCATGGTGCGTGTTCAAAAATGAAGATGCAAGTGTCCTCACTATTCTTTGATTGGGTAAAATAAAGTTGAAAGCCAGTCCAGACGCCGAGGTTACAGCGTTTTGATTGGCTATATGTTTATTCAACGACCAATCACAATATTGTCTGGCATGCCAGGATCGACTTTCACGACGAAGCGTTCATCATGCGCCTGAGGTGGTTGTTGAGATTGGGCTGGTGCTTCGCATTGATGGAAACCAATCTCGCGGTGACAAACTGCCGGAATGAATCTTCCTTCTTCTCTTCGGGGAGGTGTCGTACGTCGTAGTCCCAGCTCTCGGCTTCGTCGTCGATGCTGATGTAGCCGTGCGAGTCAAAGTACTGCGCAAAGCGGTAGAGCACCCGCACTTGGGTCCGTTCGCCGGGGAGTGGTCGCGCGTCCAGCCTAATGCGCAACATTGCATTCCCGTCACGTCCAAGCAGCGTATGAATACCAGATCATGCGATTCCGTTGTCGGCAACTCGTCGGCGCGGCCTCGTCGTCTTCAATCTGTTGGATCACAAAGAGGCAACTGCCATCGTCTTGGGGAAATTCGCCCGTGACCAAATTCATCCATTCGTCGTCTTCGGCCAAACATTGATGCAACGTTGTGTTGCCGCTTGTTTCTTTGAGCGTCTAGATAACGTCTCATGGGCGGCGCAGACGATGCATATGTCTACCGTGTTCTCTTGGAATCCAAACCAGTCCATCATGAGCACGGAACACAAATGCTTCTTGTACGCTTGCAACATGAACACCATGGGAACATCCACCACGTATTGCCGCCGGTGGATGTACTCGAATCGCGCGTCCGTCGCTTCGAACGCAACGTCAAAGAATGTGTCGGACGAGCGCATATCTGGAAATGCAAACGCCGAAAAGGCGCGGGTCGCGTTGTGGTGCATTTGCTGGGTGATCCACGCTTTTCCAAGTTGTCGGGATGCAGGATTCGCGGGCAAGGATACATTTTGCCATGTCGTCGTGATCGTAGGCATCGCGTTCTACGATCGTGATGGAGAGGGGAGTGAAGATGCAACATACCCGCGTGAGGTTGACGGACGTCCATGTGCGCATGTCTCGGACGAGTGCTTTGAGGTCCGCGGTGCGGCGTTGCAGTGCGACGCGCTCGGATTCAACATCTTCCCTCTCCTTCTCGAGTGCCCCCGCGACGTCCTTCCATGGTAGGAGTAGACTTCGCTTGGACGGCGGCAACGCGGCTTTCATCGCACGGACGCGTTGCTTCAGCTCCCGTCGAAGGTCCACGACCTGTGCCTTGAGCACGCTCAGTTCTTCTCGCTTCTCTTCGCGGTAGAATCGCATGATGTTGCGCATGTACTCTCGCTTCCGAAGCTTCTCGTCGGCTTTCTCAAGCAAATCTATGTCAATCTGAGTCCCGTCGGCGTCGGGCGAGGCGCTCATGCTCGTGGCCGCGATGGATCGAATGTGAGTCCGCCCACCATGTGGAGATGCTTGAAATCGTTGCTCAGAGGCAAAAGATGTTTTCCACTCCAAATTCAAAACTTTAATCCAATGAAATCGCGCACCTGGCTATATTTTATCCAATGATATGCTTCTTTTCGATGGATCAGAGTGGGAAATACCTTCAAATTGAGTTGCAAACAAAAACACTTCACAGACAAAGACCTCTAGGCTTTTCTCATCTCAAAGAATGCCAGCATCTTGTATTCGACCACCGTCCATGAGATGGGATCACCATCGTGGAATGTTTCCTTTGAGTCCAGCATGTGCATTCGACCATTCAAGGGGTATGCACCTGCACCCTCGGTCTAGCAAGGGAGTAATCATAACAGAGCGAACGGCACACATAAACCAGGGAGTTTGAAGGAGAAGCGCCGCTCATTGAATCCCCTCTGCAGGAATTCTCTCCTCTTCCTTGATGTCATCAACTTGGGGTGCCCGAAGGTGTCTGTGCTTTTAAGAGCATCTTCAACGGACGAAGAAAAGCAATGTGTCCTTTCTGCCTCATCGCAAGGATTCCTTGCATTTTGAATTTCAATTTACAGGATCCGAGCCAATCAAATAATCGATCAATAAGATATCCCCTGTTGATTGGCTGAGTAAATGTCCAGTATATCGATTCAAGTATATTCGTATAGACTTTAAGACGTGTGAAAGGGCCGCCCAGAAGGAAGCGAAACTCCACCACGTGACGTCGCCTCGTTCGCGCCTTCCTGTAGAGCCTCTTCTTGGTGCCCAACGTCCGTTGAGAGCGGCAAATACTGCAAATTAAACTAAATAGAAAGGCTTGGGACAAATTGGGACAAACGTCCAGCATCGTGCCACGACCAATGGGATCGTTCCAAATTGGACACTCCACATTCGACAATCGCATTTGCCATTTTGCGAGACGCGGCGCAAACGACAGCGACGGACGGAGAAACATGACAAATGCAGCGACGGCGCCATCAAGCGAAGACGAGAGCACACGGGGACATACGACGGAAGACATCCTTCTTCGGAAGAGACGCCTGCGCCGCGAACGGAAGAAGCAGATGCAGAGTCTGTACCGCGAAACGAAAAAGCGCGAAGGCGACGCCCTGCAGGAAACCCACGACCAGTTGGAGCAAGCACTTAGAGATCTTCGACTCGCGGTGCAAACGGAACGTCAACGCGGATCGCTGCCGTGGAAGGACATCGCGGCGGCGCTGAGTGCCGACAACGACGCCGCGCATGACTGCAACATGCGACTCAAAGTGCAACTCGCCAACGTTCAGACCCTCGTGCGGGCAATGCATGCGTGGGTCACGACACCGCGGACGGTGCGTTTCGCCCTCCTCTTCCACTTTGTTTCATCCTCCTCGCAGGCGATTCCCCTCGCGACATCGTGGCGCGACGTGACCCTCCCGTTTGACCCCGCCGCGCGCCTCCTCGGGAAGAAATGGATCGCGACGCGCATGTACCATCACACAGACCGCGTCTTTCACGACCATGGGCTCGCGCGACGTGGTGCTGCGAGCGACGATTTCAGTTCGTCATCCGTCGAGTTTACAGACCATGGCGTCGAGTATACCATGTGCCACGAGTTTGTCGTGCCAGGCCCGCGGGATGTCGTCGCCGAGGGGTTCCGGCAGTCCACGTGCGCTACGTTCATGATGAACATGCTCTTTCCCATCACAACATCGGTCGGCGCATGACGACCTTCTCGTCGCACACTCATCCCCACGTAGACTGCCAAGGAAGTGACTGCGTCGACGACCCTCCATCAAATGGTGTCGCAAACTGGCGACCATGTGAACGTCCTTGCCGCCGAGTTCCGCGACGCGGACCGCGTCGTCGTCGTCGTTCAGCAAATCCACCACGACGATTTGTGGCCACACAACCACATGCAGCGCGATCGCTCCATCTGGTCCGATCTTTGTTTGATGATCTTGACATTTCACAGCATGGCGTTGCAGGATGGAACTGACCAGGGCGAGCGCGCACGAGACTGCCATCCGCGTCGTCTATCGGATGGCGGGTCGCCGCAACGCCGACGGCGGCCCCGTGCCGTTTGCCACGGAAGCGCTTGTCTCGGGTTGCGACCTCTCCCATGTGCCCAAGGCCATGCACGAATCCATGTTTCGACAACACATTCAAGAGCTCATGCCACTGGCGCAGGCTCGAACGCGGCAGATCTTTCAGGTGCCTCCACTTGTGTCCCAGTAGTCACGTCGCTCGAGAGAGGCGGTGGATAGATCACATTCAACGATATGGTGTCCATCGTTGCAGTAGCAAGTAGTGGCGTCTTTGGAAGTTCAAAACAAGCACATTGAGCGGTTTGGTCATCGACGACAGAACAAGCAACAACGAGCAATGCATTCGTCGTCGATGTTTCCTCGTTCCATGGGGGGGTCATCCGACGCAATATCTCATCATCATGTCTGTTGCCTCGTGGAGCATCCACCTCCCAACACTCGTGTCGCCACTGCTCGAACGTTACAGCGCTGATGTTCCCGATTCCTCGTCATGAGAGTAGCAGTTTCATCGTGGCGGTTTCACATTCGCATCCGCCGAGATGCCCCCCGCCGCCGCCGCCAGACTCGTTCGCATCAAGAACGCCCACCCCGTCTCATCTACGCCCCAAGACTGGTTCCATCGCGCCGCGGGGGTCTTGTATCTCATCGTGTCGGCCTGTCTCACGCTTCACTACCTCTCGCTCCTCGACCTCTACCTCGAAAACGACTACTTCTGGACGTCGTTCAATGCATCGGGGGCGCAAACGTTTGTCGCCGACGTCTACAACCACGAGCTCTGGCTGCTCACGACCACCACGTTGCCGCTCTTTGCCATCGACGGTGCGCGGACATCAGCCGCGTACGGCTCACCCACCGCGCACCTCACAATCCCCGACACCGCCGCTCGCCGCATTGCAATGGAGGAGCTTCGCACGCTGCCCCAAGCGATCCTCGGCCTCCGCAGCCAATCAGTCGACCAATCGACGCACGCCATGACGAGCTACTGCTGGCTCGACTTTAACCACGTGTGGGAAGTCGCACACACGGCGGCACGACAAGCGCGGTGCCGCGCGTCGTATGCTGCCAACGGCGCCGTCTACATGGAAGCGATGCTGCGCAACACGGTTTGGTCCACATGGATGCAGACATGGGGCGCGCTCTTTCAAACCGCGTACGGCAACGTCCTCGCAACGACCCCCGCCGGCGTCGCATGGCTGCGCCAAACCAGCTCGGCGATGCTCCGCCCAGCGCCAATCGCGTCCGAAGTTGCCTTTTGGCGCGGGTTTGATGTGACCACATACGTGCTGCCGTGGCACAACCGCCACGTGGGGGGCTTTGACAATGCGATTGTTGTGGCCAATGCCGTTCAGTCATTTTCGATTCCGCTGCACCATGTCGACTTTAGCCGCCGGTCGGGTTTGTGGACATCCTTCTTGGCCTCGTATGGCGTCTACAACGATCTCTACTATGTGTCGCAGAACAACGTGAGCCTTGTTCGGAACCACGCCAACGAGTCAGCGCCATTTCTGGACGATTCGTTGGAGAGGTGGTCGAGCGACTACACTGGCACGCCATGGATCGCGCTCTTGCACTCGAATGTAGGTCCCCTTGGCTCAATCGATGTGTTTTACGTGCGCCCGCCGCCCTCGCTCGTCCAAGCCTACCACCTCCTCCACACAGCACTCATTCGCACCGTTCAGACCCACGCCATCGTCAATCACGCCTACCAAAGGCATCCTGGTCTCGTCACACTTGGCTTCCTGCCTCCCGCGTGGACGACGACAACCAACTTTACGACGACTGTAGCTTTTCACGGCGGCAATCTGCTGTGCACGGCCGGTGACGCCCAAGCCTTTCCCCAGCAGTCGGTCGGGTTTGACGATGCCTGTACGGCGCCATTCCCGCGCTTGACCATCGATGCCTCGGCTTTGAACGCGGCGCTGGCGCTCGTGTTGGTGCAGTCGACCACGACAACCAGTGACTCGCGCCAGGCTCAAATCGCTCGCACGTGCGCGTTGGTTGACAAGGATGACGTCATCGTCTGCGCCAAGGCCATGGCGGCCACGCATGCCTTGGTCGACGCGTGGGTCGACGCCATGTCTGACCATCATGATGACGACGTCACGACGTGGTTGACGACGACCGCTACTTCCGCCGCAGCCACCGCCACCCTCGAGGATGTTCTCGCCCTCGACATCGGATTGATGCAATACGCGAGAGTCAACGCCACGCCGACGATTTTGCACCAACCTCTCTTGGGGGATCGCCCGTGGTCGTTCTTTGGCTGGCTGCATCTCATCGCATGGCTCGATGGGTCGCGCGAAGTTCTCTCGTTCGAAGGCGATGTCGACATGTTTACTCTCATCTCGAAAGCGTACGAGCCGCAGACGATGGCAGCCAACTCGCTCGAGACGCCGAATCGTTTTGCCTATGTGCTCACGCTCCTCGTCTACTACAAGTGCCTCGTCTCCGCGACGGTCGCATCTGTCGCAGTCGTCTGTGCACTCGTCGCACGCGGCGTCTTTTACGGCCCCAACCTCTTTTTTTTCCATCCGGTTGTCGGCACGGTCTGGTGCGGCCGGCCGCTCTTGGTCGTCCGCGGCATCACAGCCATGATCGTACTCAGCGCGGCCAACGTACGGCTCGCCGTCGTTCCCGGCGGGCTCACGCGCTTCGTCGTGACCGATCGTTCGTTCGTTGATGCCGCCGTCGTCGCCGGCGAAACACTCTGGCTTACCTACGCGCTGCACGACCTCTTCTCGGCTGTGCCCACGCGCCACGCGCGGTGCTGCCTCGTCGCTGCCGCCGCCGTCGTCTGGGCCACGACCCTTGCGATGGATCTCGGGGCGCCGATTCAGCCGTCGGCAACCCTCGCCCGCACGTGCTCGAGCAGCAACATGGACGCGCAGGTCACGTGCGTCTCGGGTCAAGTGTCGATTGGGAGCTCGGAGCGCTTCGTCATGCTTGGCCTCATCCACGCCGTGGCGATCGTGGCCACGCAACTCGTCGGGCGCGTGCTCGATCGTCGGTTCGTTGCACCCAACGACACGACGACGACGCCACCGGTCGTGGTTCCCGCCATCGCGGCCCAGCTCTTCGTCAACGACTACCGCCTTGGGCCGTACGGCGACTCGACGACCAACGTCCTCTCGGGCTTGATTCCGTTCCGCGTGCTCGCCCCCGATCACATCTTTAGCGTCGTGCTCTGGATGTGGATCACCACAGTTGGCGACGACGCCATCGATGTCTTTCGAGGACCGACGTCGACCTGCGGCGGCATTGGCAAAGACCGACGCAGCGCCGCCAAGTCCGCCGTCGTCATCGTTCCGTACGGCCCCACATGCACCACGCGCACGAGCGCCAGCCTCGTCTGGCCATCATCCATGTCGAATCACCTGGCGCGCGTGGTCCAATTCGTGCCGACCATGATGCCGCTTGTCCCGTCGACCCAGCTTCTCCCAAGCGCACTCCAAGTGCGCGCGCTTGCGTCGATTGGTTTCTTGCTTGGCTCGGCCATTTCGACGGCGGGGTTCTTTTACGTTGTCCAGGAGCAACTCGGCAATGACTTTCTCTGGCAAGGCTTCAACCACACGGGTCTCCAGCCGTTCTTGATGGACTGGTACAACGCCGAACTGACGCTGGCCCCGATCGTTAATGACACGGCGCTCTCCATCTCGCGGGCCACGCAGCGCCAGTTTTACAACACATCGACGCCGCCCACCGTCACGTCCAGCGTCTTGTACGCCAGCGTGATGCAGTTTGACCACCTCTCGCTGCTACAGACGGTGCATGGCCTGCGACGCATGGATGCGTGTGAGCTGCCGTGGGTGGCCACGCAGTACTGCTACGTTGATTTCGCCCGCCGGTGGGAGGTGGCCACGTCGGACGTACGTCAGCAGCGATGCCACACGCAGTACGTCGCCAACGCCGCCGTGTACATTGAACCGATTTTGCGCAACGCCGATGCATATACCTTGCAATCGTGCTGGGGCGCGTCGCTCGAGCGTGGCCTCCTTCAAGACCTGCGCCAATCGACTGCTGGCCAAGCCTTCCTTGCTGCCTCGGTCTTGACGACGGGTGCGCCGCTCTTGGCACCACCCGACGAAGTGGCGTACTGGTCGATGACGCACCACATGACGTCGTATACGACGCAGTGGCAAAACTACAAATCGCTCGGTGTCGTCGAATCCGTCTCGATCGTTAGTGCGTTTGGCTTGGCGTACCCACTTACACTCAAAGCGTCGAGTGGCGCGTCACGCCTCGCGCTCCAAACGTCGTTGAAAATGTACTGGGGTTGGGCCAGTGACCTTTGGGTCATCGGAGCCAACGAGACGACGTCCGTCAGTGGCGGTGGCAGTTTGATCCGCTCGAGTGCGACCTTTGCCTTTGCCAACACGTCGCACGAGTCGATCGTACTGGCAAACCAGTCGCTGGGCGCGCCACTCGACCCGGGCTTGGCCCTCGTCCGCGCCGCCGTCGGTCCCTTTGGCGGCATCGATCTCGTGCATGTACCCGTTCCCCCGTCGCTTGCTGGTCTCTACCAAGCTTTTCTCGACGCATACACGACCATTTTGACGTCCTCGACGGCCGCCGCCAACTCGCCGCTCCTCGGTGTCTTCGCTCCCATCTACGAAGTGCCCACGGCATGGCTTGTCTCTGGTGGCGTCACCCGCGGCGGGAACCTCCTCTGCCCCGCCAACTCGGCCAGCCTTGCGCTCTCCATGAGTGTTCTCACGTGGATGAGCGCAACGGCCTCTTGTGACAGCGTCCTCTCTGAGGTCCTCTACGTCAACCACCTCTCTTCGGTCGTGGCGTTGGTCGCGTGGGGTGCGATGGAGCCATGTCTTGACCTTTCTCCCACGTGTCGGTCCGTCCAAGACGCCTGCACCACCGCCACCGCCACTGCCACCGCCTGCCTGGGGGCAATTCCCCCCGTCCAAGGCTGGATCACATCCTACATGGCCCCACACCTCGTGACGCAGCTGCATGACCGAGCCCAAACGGTGCAGCTCGAGATTGCTGCCATGGACATCCAAGTCGCGCAATATGCCCAAGCCAATGCGTCGTCGCCGCTCACGCTCCTCCGACTGAATGTCTTGGACGAATCCGATCCCTCGTTTCAGCTCTTTGGCTGGTACTTGCTCGTGGACTGGGTCTTGGGTCACCGCGAAGTGGTTTCGCTCCAAGGGGACGTCAGCACTGTGACCCTCCTCTCGTACTACGCCCCCCACGGCGCCTCGGTCCCGAATGCACTGGAAATACCCCGCAATGTCGCGTATTACTGCGCCCTCTGTCTCCAATACACGACACTCATGGTCTTCCTCGTCACGTTCTTCTCGCTTGTCTATGCGTTCGCAGCCAGCGGCGGGCGCATCGAAGGGCTCAACATGATTGAAGTGAACCGCGTCGGCGGCGTCGTCTGGGTCGGTCGCCCGCTCCTCTTTCTTCGTAGCGTCGTCGCAATCCTTTTTTTATCGACCGCGACCGCGCAGCTCGAAATCGCCGGCGTCTTCACGCGCCTCGTCACCGACACAACAACCCGCCATGTCGGTGGCATTCCTACATGGGGCTCGACTGTCGTCGCGAGTTTGGAGACGTGCTGGCTCGTCATCGTCGTCACCGATCTCTTCATGGTCGTGACGAAAGACCACACGAACGCGTACTCGTTCAAGAGCGCCGTTGTGACGACCGTTGGCACGATCTTGTTGAGTGTGCTCGCCCCAATCGAACCGACCTTTGTGCTGCGGCGCGCCTGCCACGCCGTCCATTTGGACCTCCAGCTTGCGTGCGACGCCGGCGTAATCCAAATCGGCGATTACGGCCGCACTGTGCAGCTCGGTGTGATGACGAGTGTCGTCGCCTTCGTGTGCTATATCGTTGAATACGCGCGCGACCCGGCGTTCAAACTGCCCCCCCATCAGCCGTCGCTCCTCCTCCCCGCCGGTGCGTTTTACCTTTACCACAAGGGCCCGTGGATCATCCAAGGCACACTCTACCTCGACAAAGTATCGGCCTTTCTCTGTGGCCTCGTCACATTTACGTACCACGACACTGTCTACCTCCTCGACATCAAAACGTGGCGTCTCCATGTCGTCCCGTGCGACGACTCGATCCAGAACCCCGCGCTGTTTGTCCATGCCTATGACCACCGCCGCTTTGCCAGCGCCGTGGCCATGGTCGATTGAGCAAAAGATGTCCGCTCTCGAATGGACGACATGGGATCGACGAAACAACGACCAACAGACGACGTCATCAAGACCATGCACGAGAGGAGTGGCGGGCGAAGAGGAGGCGAGATACAAGGCGACCGATACTGACATCGAAAATACCCCCAGCCTTTTTCAAATGCAACCATCTGTGGCGTGCGATCCTTTCAGCCCACCAGTGTGATGTTCATGTTCTGCGTGGAATGGAGATCAAATGCAGCGGTAGGAGGCCACACAACTTCATGAATATGTGTCCAGCTGAGTTTATCGATATTGTGTGTAAGCTTCGTTTTCGCTTCAGTCCAACGACCCTTCGCTGTGTCGCGACATTCGCAGCGGACTGAGACGGCGTAGACTTCCATCTGAACCATCAACCACATTGCAGGACCATGTAAATACACGGCTTGGAGTCCAATCACCTCGGCTTTGCACCTAAACTTGCGCAACACAAAACGGACTCCAAGCAACGCTGGTTAAGCTTAGGCCCTGGCGCCAGAACGCCTTGGTGATGACCTTTCACGAGAGACAAAACCAGTCGCTG
>VJMH01005530.1:0-32856 GCA_009835185.1 Aphanomyces stellatus | reverse complement strand
CAAAATGCACTGCGACGAAAACATCTCATCCACGTGTCAGATTGTGACGAGGCCATGAAGGAACTGCAAGTCATCTGGAACGACCCACCCGCCAACGCGCCAAACATCGATGACGGCGGCGATGCTTCTTGGGGACCTGTCATTCTATGTGCTGCCATCACGTGGGATGATTTCCAAGGATGGCTCAACCGCAACGAAGGGCGAGTGAGACGATGGGTCTTTGAGCCCCTTGCAGATGGAACGGGAAAAGGACGAGTGGTCATTTACAGCATCCCGTCCTTCGTTCACTCGAAAACGGCAGGTCGAGTTTGTGAGACTATCAAAGATGAAATCATATTGGCTGGGAACGATTATATGGCCCTTCGCTGGACTGTTGAAATTGCAACTGATCCTACATGCCGCACTGGAAATCATGGTCAAGAACCAGACTGTTGTCTTATTCCTGCGGGTCTGGCAGTTGGAGGAGCCGTGCTGGAGGCTGCAGACAACCATCCATATCCCAATGTCATTGTTGAGATCGCCTACAAGAATGAAGACTTGGGTCGACTCCGTGCGAATCTTGTACGTTGGATGCACAACACTTCTGTCCAGGTGGCGATTGGAATCAAAATCAATGCTATCAACGCCGAACGAGTGGCAATCTTGTGCCAGCGTGGTCAGCCCAATCAAGAAGTGCCGTTTGGTCATCCTCGTTTGCCTCCACTTGCGATTTCGTTTCCACTTGCTCTTATCTACACTGGAGTTGCAATGCCACCAGCTTTGGCAGCCCTCGCGAATCCCCAGATTTCCATTGACCTGATTGCCTTGCGGACGTTTATTGATGGAATCCTCTTAGTGGAAGCTGCAGCACTCTAGCCATACTAGTAGCCCAAGCTCCTGCGACAGATTGTTTTATTGTAACGATAACAATCTTGGTTTTTCATTCGTGGAGTTTCAATCTCTATTTGGGCGGGTAATTCGGACAATTTTGGGATATTTTCATACAGATTAAAAATATCGTGGGTATTCGAAAAATACTGCCAATTTTGGATAAAAGTTATCAAGGCACGATTTGGGCAAATAACTCGCAAAGACGTTTAAATCAATTTCATAATATGAGACATGTAATATACCTCTATTGTATCTGAACTGTTTAAATGATGTTTAAAATAGTATTCTTAACATTTCCAGTGTTCTTTATCAAATTCAAACTGTCCAGAAATTTGTATTTATGTATTTGTGTCTTTTCGCCAAAATCAAACCGTCCGGAAATTTGTATTTATGTTTTTCTGTCTTTTCACCAAAATCAAACTGTTGAAATATATGTATTTATGTATTTGTGTCTTTCTTATTAAATACATAAATACAAAAAGACAGCAGGTATAGGACTTTTGAAATATTTCTGTATTTATTGTTTCTTCTCTAACTTCGTTATTCTTTCTTTAAGTTCCTTACGTCACTTTTCACTTTTCTTTAAATCTCCGTTACTTATTTCCTTTCAAAGTTCTTTAAATCCCGTTTCACTCCGTGAGCGCAGCGAATTCCTTAGAGGGTCCCTAACTCTCTCTCCTCTATTGTTTTTTTAAGATCATAACGAGTATCGTGGTGGCACACAAGACGAGTCAAAACATGAAGCCTTCAACTTCAATCAAGGGAACATAATACGTTGAGTGCATAATACGCACGTGCGTTTCAACACTGTGATACGCTATTAACACGGCTTGAGATAGAAATCTCATTGCCGTTTGGAGATTACAGACATTTCGCCAGTGGGCATCTTGATCGCCATTGCTAGTCAATTTGAATGCTATGGCTATGGCGTCGCCTACCCAACAAATATCTGCCTTGGCCTTTTCGATGGCCGAAATTACCAGCATCATGCCGTTTGCTGGTGGCGCATATATTGGCTCTCCCTCCTCGGCATATGCGAAATCTTGTCGTGTACATCGCGTACGTCTCGTGCTCCGTCGCCGTGCTAGTCCAAATGCTTGTCGCGAGATGGCCTTATCCAGCCGCTGCTCTGGCTCATTGTTTACACCGTCGCAGGTCCCGCCATCTCGTTTGGTCGGTTCTATTGGCTCTGGAATCGCTTGTCCTTGTACTGTGAACATCAACGTTGCAGCAAAAGGCCGCATTCGCCGTGTGTGCCCAAATGTCAACGTCAGGTGGCAAAAGACGAATAGACCTCTATGTCTGACAGAGGGTTGCGTAATCGTCGTGGCACTGTGACGCGCCGATCGATATCGCGTGGTGCAACTGCCGGACGTAGATGTACTGGACACGAAGCACGGCTGTGAACTTGCGTCCACGAAGCTCTCGAGCATTGCAAATGCCGCAGCACGCACTCACCTAACGGCCCCTTGGGCAGAAGTTGTGTCAAACTAGTACATGTTGTTGGCGGCTCAAATTAATTGGCATGTGTCGACGTCTGGTCGGGAGTCGCGAGCTTCGTCACAATGGAATTGAAAGTTCTCAAGTCAACTTTCATGGCTGTGGAGAAGCCCCGCGTCACGCATTTGTAAGCCCAGGCCACCTATAATGCCGATGAGAATCGCATGTAGTCGATGGCATATCTGTCGAATGTGAAGTAGACCAAGTCAAATTCCCAGTCTCCTCATTTGCTTGAGCACTCGGGCAGAGGCCTAGGCAATATTTCGCTGGGGTGACGCCATGATAGCTGAGAAGCGGTTGGGCGTTCCACGTGAAGATGAATGTAGCTTGTCTCACAAGAGAAGAGGAGCCGCCATCTTCTACAATCATTGGAGCACACGACTAAGCTCGTGCGTTTCGCCTTGGCGACGTTCCGCATCGCTCTGGGCTTGAAATAGACACAACCAAAGTCGCACCATTGGAAGATGGCAACCAGCTTGGACATTTGGGCAGTGGGTATCTCGATCGTCATTGGCGGCCAATATTTTTCGTGGAATGGAGGCCTCGAAGCTGGTACGCTCAGCTATGGCATCGCCATCGCGCTTGTTGGCCTTGCCTACCTCTGTTTGGCCTTTTCGATGGCGGAGATGACGAGCATGATGCCGTTTGCTGGCGGTGCGTACGGTCTTGGACGCTGCACCCTTGGCTTCTTCATGGGATTCCTCCTTGGCATCTGCGAAATCTTGGAGTACATTGCGTACGTCTCGTGCTCCGTCGTCGTGTTGGGCCAAATGCTCGTGGCGGAATGGCCAGCCTTAGCGAAGGTCCAGCCGTTGCTTTGGTTCGTCATTTACGTCATCGCAGGTCTCGCTCTCTCGTGTGAACGGTTCTTTTGGCTTTGGAATCGCCTCCTCGCGCTTGTGTCCCTCGGCCTCGTCCTTTCATTTTGCATTGGCTCGATGACATATATTGACTTGCATCAGCACGGGCAAGTTGACTTTAACACTCTCGGCGGCCCGGCAGCGTATCTGAAAGCGTTCCCGCAGGCGGCTTGGTTCTTCGTTGGCATTGAATCACTCAACACACTGACAAGCAGTACGATCAATCCCAAGACGACAATCCCGCGCGGCCAAGTTGCGTGCATGGTGACGCTACTGGTAACAAGCATTTGGGTTTACGTCGTCGCGATCTTCTTGCCCCCAGGCATGCCGTCCCTCGCAACGGAATTGGCGCCACTAAACCGCGGCTTCACGCGCATCTTCAACATCTCTGATAGCGCCGCGACCATGCTGGCAGTACCAGCTACGTTTGCCACAGCACAAGGTTTCATGTTGGCGTACTCACATATTATCATGGCCATGGCTGGTTCCAAGTTGCTCCCAACGCCTTGTGCCGCGCGGCATCCCACACTCCATACGCCCCTCCACGCCCTCCTCGCTGGCTCGGTCCTCAGCTTTGCGCTTTGCTTTGTTGTGAGCACGTGGTCACTGGGCACCCTCGTCTTCAACGTCGGTATGTTCTTTGGCTACATGTCATACACGGCGCAATGCCTCGGCTACATCTTCCTCAAGCGCCGACACAAGTCCATGACCCGAGAGTTTACTAGTCCCGTGGGGGTCCCCGGTGCTATCTTTGCCATCACCGTTTGGCTCATAAACCTCTTTTCGATCATTGGCTTTCAAGGCGACCTGCATGTCGCGTTTGGGGTTGCCATGAGTATCATTCTGCTCTGTTCGATCTATTACCACAGGTTTGTCAAGTTTCGGCAGTCGTTTTCTGACGAGGAGCAAAAGTTGATGCTCTTTGTCCACATTGGTAAGGTTGTCCTCGCCACCTGAACTTACACAAGATATTAGCCCAACATAACAAAAACAAGCACAAAACCAAGACGAAAACGTCCAACGCCAGGAGCTCGTCGTCGAAATCATCCAAGTCGGTCGGGATGAAGGTCGTTGTGAAACCTGGGAGAAGCAGCACCACCCACGCCACCGTCGCGTCAGGAATGGAACCCCACGAGTGAAACACGGGCATTCGGGACATTGGCAAGACCAACCCCTCAGACAGCCTAGTTGGTTGCATAGCAGCAAACTCAAAAGATTACACTTGGTGATGCTGCACAATGTACAAAACAACACATTTTGATGCTTCTGTGTGGTGATCTAACACTCAATGCTACAATGGGACGTGTCATTCAATGTGGATGCGACGTCGCCAAGGTAAGTCCAAGAGGGGTTGCTTCCGCACGAGCACATACGAGGTCGAGTCATCGGCTTTCCACAGCTGCATCTGCTTTGGCGGGAGTGGATGATCAAACTGAACGATCGAGTCGGGCTCTTCGTACGTGTACACCATCGGGTTTTGCCACAAGAGGTGTACAAAGAGGCACGGATCTGTCATCCACGCCATGTTCATGAGCACATGCACGGCATGGCGACTCTTGGTCATGGTCCGCACGGACGCAACGCGGCTGCTGCCATCGAGGGTGACGCTCGTGTGCGGATCCAAGACAGCCCCAAACCAACTTGTGCTGAAGAGGAGCGGGTTGGCGTAGACGATGACAGCATGGGGAACAACTGCCCGGACGAAAATCGGGTGGTTGAACCGGAGTCGCAGGATGACGAGGACAACTAGGCCAGCGAAGAAGAGGTTTTTAGTGTCGAGCCAGAGACCCGAGTTGCTAGCACAAAACAAAACTCACTGACGACAGAGATCGACAAGTGTACCTCATTTGGTAGGGGAGACCGTGGGCGGTGCGCAAGAGACCCAAATGGAGGCTGGGTGGAACGAGGGCCACGTCCACGAGTTGGGTGCTTCGAAGCGACACAAGGCGAATGTTGAAAAAGACGGAGAGGCAGCTCGTGATGGCCAGGACGTAGCCCCGGACGCCAGGGATGCCAAAGTGAACGAGCGACTCGGTCGAGTGGGTTGCGTGGAGGACGATCTTGGAGATAAGACTGAGGACCCATACGTTGCGCATGTGACAAGAGAGGATCCAAAGGACGTCCACCAACGACATGTTCATCTGCCCTGAGGAGAATGAGTGCAATATGACGATGGAAACATACCAAGGATACTCTTCCACTTGTCGTTTGAGAAGGAATAGACCATCGTGCAGTCGATCGTGTGGCTCACGACAAACAAGAGGACCGGGAACCAGCTGCCGTAGACGACCATTTGACACGGCACACGCAGCCCTATCACACAGCAATTAGTTGGCGGTCCCAGCCAACACCTCAACCAAGCTTGAGCGTGGAGAGCAGTTTGGCAAGGCCAGACGACGCTGCAAATGAGGGGTTGTGACGCACGACCACAAAGCACCCGACGAAGAGCGCCACGAGGCGCAGCGAATTGTACACTTGGCCGACAAAACGAAGCAAGCGGAGCGTGCGGTAATACGTCGGGGCATTCGTGCTCAGCATCGACCCTTCGTACCGGTAGTCGTCGAGGATGTCCGTGTGACAGGCGCGACTGTCGCATGTTTGCACGCGAAAGATCGTGACCACGTCAAAGTCTTTGGTCGCGGTGTCGATGACGCCACCCGCGTCATGGTTGTCGTCGACCGTGCTTTCGATGACGAGGACGACGAGCGTTTGATTAGCGCTCAAGAGGTACGACTCAGCGTGTGCGCGGATGTGGTTGGCAACGTGCCCGACACTGGTCAAGCCCGGGCCTGTGCCAAGAGCGTCAGCTCATTGTCGTCGCCGTCGTCGTACCAAAGGCCTGGAAATTCGACCACGGGAGGTAGCAAAACGTGAACGACGTCGGTGCGTGGCAAATCGACTCGTTCGTGAGGCTGTTTGTGAGGTTGAAAACGTGGCCTTGGACGACGCGCCACTGCCGCTCCTTGAATACACCTGGCACGAGAATATGCTGGAGGTGGTCAACGTAATGGTGCTCGACCATAAACATCATGGGCGCGGTTGTTCGAGCCATGACGTCGACCAGCGTGTCCAGCATGGAAAAGACCTGCGGGAGGTCGAGCGAGGGTGTGGGGCAGTTGATTGCGTAAGCAAAACACGCGTCCCTTTGAAGTATGCGTCATCAACTCGATGAGACAACGTCGTCTTACCACGCGTGCGGAGCCAGCCTGTGGAGGATCGCGCGCATGCCAATCGATGTTGTGTCAAACTTGTATGACCACACCGCCGCTGATGTCAATGGCCCCAAATCGTCTTGGCCGACAATCGCTACGATCGCAGCAGTGTCATGACACATGCAGCAAGAGACGGTTGTACTGGATGACGTGGCGTCCCGAGAGATCTTGGCAATGCGGTAGTTGTACGGCCCAAATATTGAATACATGTTGGTCGAGACTTGTGGAAATGGGAGGACGTGAAAGCCGTAGCCGCTACGAGGGATGTCGGTGAGAAAGAGGGCGTAGGAGATGAGGGCGAGCACGACACGTTGCCACGTCAGTGGGCCATGGGCTTCAATGTCGTCGTCGTCAATTTCGCTGCGGCGGCGCGTCGTCGCACTCGACACCCGCACTCGCATGGGGGACTGAAACCGCCAACAACCGAAAAAGGGTGGACGGTCATCCGGATGAGTCGTTACGCTGTCGACGATCGAACGATCGATCGAACGCTCGAGCGAGCAACAGGTCGTCACGCCTAGCGAAATTGCTCCGAACCAACTACAATGCGGTACAAGGTGACCAGACATACCACTCAAAGGTTCATTAAGAGCTCCAGAACCAATTCTCGAGCGGTCTTTATTGGGTACTCGTCGCAGAGCCGATCGCTCCAAGGCAAGGCCATCAAATGATGCTTCCCGATGAGCCGAAATGCTGTCACCGTCGCGTCGCCGTCGTTTTCGCGCCGCCATGTCGCCATGCGTTTGAGTGGCAGCGGATGCAACATCGTTTCGGTCGGGTCGTAGTTTGAATTTTCGCTGAGCGCGACGGCGAATATCAACCATTCGTTCAACACGGTTACGGCGTTTCCCGCAAAGCTGGACATGGCCGTTCGGCGTTGCGAGGTCCTACCAGCTGCCAAATCGACATGTCGTGAAAGGAGGGACAGGGTTCAAGTCTACCTGAGTTGAAAGGGCAAGCTAGTTATGACGCGTACGAGCCCCAGGTGGTCACTGGGCGGGCTCGAGTGCACTTGAAGAATCTGCGTGCTCCGGATGGACTTGAGTCGGACCGTGAGGGATATGGTGATAAAGCTCGCGGAAATGAGCGCGTTGCCGCGGACTCCTGGCACGCCATGCGTCGCAAGGTGTTCAAGGCTGTAGGAAAGGAGAGTGATCTTGGCGGCGAGGGTCATTAGCCAGATGTTGCGCATGTGGGAGGAGAGGATTGTCATGATGTCGATGTAGGAGAGGGTCATGGCACCTAGAAAGGAGGCGAGTCCACCAACGGTGTGCGTGAACGGGAGTCGACCTGCAACGGACGCCCATTTGTCGGTCGTGTAGCGGTACAACATGGGCGAGTCGATGGCGTGGGCCACAGCAAAGAGGGTGACGGGGAGCCAGCTGCCATGAACCACAACTTGACATGGGACTCGTAGCCCTAGCCCCATCTCAGTGTATGTGACGCCTTGGGTTGTGTTGTGACCTAGTGCCACGACCCGCCGCAACTTGGTCGCCACGCTCGCCCTTGCAAACGCTGGGTTACTGGCGACTTGAACAGCGTACGACCCAATCAGGAGCGTCACGACTCGCCATGTGTGGTAGAGCTGGCCCACAATGCGCAGCAGGCGCAGCGTCTGATACCACGTGACGGCGTTGGTGTCCAAGATCCCCCTTCGAAGCGATAATCTTCAATCGTGGTGGTCGTGCACGTGCCCTCTTGATTGCACATTTGCACGCGGAAGAGCGCCACAACGTGAAAGTCGCGGTTCGGCGTGTCAACGACACCGCCCGTGTCGTGAATGTAGTCGACCATGCCTGCCACCAGCACAAGTGTCAGTTCTTGATTGGGACGAAGTGGAAAGGCTTGACCTTGGCTAAAATGGTGTCGGCGATGAGCACGACGTTCGAGCCTGCCCCTAGGCACTGTGAGCAGGTCGAGACAAGGTCAAATACCAAGGTTGTTAAAGGTGGCCCACGACAGCAGTGATGATGTATCATAGCGTGGGGGCGACCTCGTGTATCACTGCCCGCATGCCAACAGAGGTTGTGTCAAACTTCTATGCCCAGACGTTGACATCTGTGATGGACTCGTCAGAGTCGTCGAGACCGTCGAAAGTGTATTTGAACATTGCGGTTGATACCCTCGTTGTCGTGTGTTGTCCCCGTGGTGAGGTTGCGATCGGTCTTGGCAACGCGGTAGTTGTGAGGTCCAAAAAGCGATAATTTGTAGGTCGAAAAGGCCGGGTATGGGATCGTCTAGAAGCCGTAGCCACTCCGCGGGATGTCTGTGAAGAAGAGGCAGTAGGAGCAGAGCGCGAGGATGACCAGGCGCCACGTGAGTGGAGCATGGGCGGCGGCAATCTCGTCATGCGCCACCATCGGATGAATTCTCCCAGCAGTCATCATACAATGCATACAGAGTTTATGTCGGCGCCGTTGCGCTCGAGTAACTGAGCAGTTACGAAATCGTCAATATTCAGCTTACACGCGAATTGATCTTCTGAGGCCTTTGTTGGTCCTCTGCCTATAGACTTGCAAACAACACGGCAGTGGAAATGCGTGGGCTCGAGGTGGTGGTTCGACCGGTCCCTTATTATCAAGTCAAATCCCGAGTCTCGATAAGCTCGGTCAGCGTTCTCGAAGAAGCCGCTGTGTGTGGGATTTGATCCTCACTCGACTCGAATCTGCTCCTTCCACGACAGACGCACGAGGCGATCGTTCTCGAGGAGCCGGAACGACGTCGGGTCTTCGTCCTTCCACGCGGCCATGCGTTTCAGCGGCAGCGGATGGTAAAAGGTCACGTGGGTGGCGTGCCGCTCGTAGAGGTAGAAGGCGGGGTTGTGCCAGAGCTTATAGATAAAGTCGTGTGGATCGCTCATCCACGCGAGGTTCATGAGTGTGTCGGTCTTTGTCCAGTGATGTGGCAGGAAGAATGCCGTCGCGGCCTTTTTTGTCGACGAGCGGGCCGACGAGCGAACCAAACCATGTGCTAAAGAGAAGTGGGCTGCTGTAGCTGAGGGCGCAGTGCGGCATCACAGTTGGAACGAACAAAACGCGCTGGAACTTGACTCGCAGCAGTAGAACCACGACGAGGCCCGCAAAGAAGAGCGCCTTGAGGTCCAGCCACACGCCGTAGTTGCTACGTCACCATGTAAACGACGACAACACCAGTTGGCCTACTCGAGCTGAAAGGGCAAGCCATGGGTTAGGCGGAGAAGGCTAACGTGCAGACTTGGCGGCACGGACGTTGCTTGAACGAGGCGGGCGTCGCGCAATGGGATCACGCGAACGTCCAAGAAGACGGAGAGGAAGCTCGTGAGAATGAGGACGTAGCCTCGCACGCCCAAGACGCCGTGGGCTGCGAGGTGGGCCGACGCTTGGGGCAAGAGCGTCAGCTTTGCGAGGAGAGCCATGAGCCAAACGTTTCGCATGTGGCAGGAGAGGGCTCAGGCGACGTCGAGAGGCGAGAGGCTTTCGGACCCTAATAGGTCCGTGTCGCGACACCCACATTGGGACGATATACCTAGAACGGCAATCCAGCGGTATTAAAGCTCGCAATATTGCTTGGGCGAGTCGACTGCATGGCCACAACAAAGAGGACGACGGAGAGCCAGCTGCCATAGACGACAACCTGGGATGGAATCCGAAGCGCTAGATTCGAATCAGGTTGCTACACAAACCAACGTTACCGAGCTTTAGCGCGGCGTAGGCGGTGGTCGAGACCGAGGCATGCATGTACGCGCGATGGTCTCGCACGGCCACATAATACCCAATCGCCAAGAGAAATGTGATACACTTGACCAGCAAAGCGCAGCAGACGAACGGTACGGTACCACGAGAGGCAGTTGGTATCAAGGATGGAACCTTCGAAACGGAATCTTCAATCGTGTCATTCGTGCACGGGCCATCGTCACATGTTTGAACACGAAAGAGCGTGACGATGTCGTAGTCTTTGTTGGAGGTGTCGGCGATCCCGCCCGTGTCGTGGATGTAGGCCAGGGTACTTTTGACGATTGCCAGTTGGAGGGTTTGGTTGGGTTGTTGTGCGTACCCTTGCGCTTTGGCGCGCGTAGGTGGCAGTAATTTTATGCACAGTTGTGAAGCCACCGCCTACAACGAATGAGAATTGTCGTTGTTGGAGGGATAGGGTTCAACCAAGGGTGTGGAGATTGGACCATGGTAGCTGGCAAAAGAGTGGCTCTGGTGTCGTTACGTGGCAAATATATCCTTGTGCCGGGTTGTGAAAGAAGTGGCCTTGGACGATGCGCCACTGCTTGGCTGGGAAAATACCAGCCATCAAGAACTGGTGCAAATGTTTCACGAGAATATGCTCGACCGAGTAAGCGCTTGTGACGCCATCGTTGTCATCAACGCATCGACCATCGCAAACGCACATCCAACGTGTCCAAAAACGACAGGCTTTGGCATACGCCAAGCACGGATTCCTACATTGACGGTGATTCAAATCGCTACCACGTCGACAGACCACGACGGCGGGTCGAGGTGGTTGACGATCGTGCGCAGGCCCACTGACGTCGTGTCAAACTTGTACGGCCGGACGCCAACGGACGACATCGCGCTCTCGGTGTCGTCCAGACCATATAAAAACCCTATATTTGCCTCAAGTCGAACATGTGGTCGCAACGAACCCGACGTTTTGTTGCGATGGATCTTGGCAATCCGGTAGCTGTACGGGCCAAAGAGCGAGTCGAGACGGGTGGAAAGGGAATCCGGTCGTAGCCGTTGCCACTCTGCGGGACATCGGTGAAGAAGAGGAGGTACGAAAAGACAGAGAAGGATGCGGGGCCATGTTAGTGGCACGTGTGTCGCAATGTCCTCGAGCGCGGTGCGGTGCCGATTGGCGCGGGCGACCTGCACGAGCATGGGCGGTCGATAGATGGGCCGTTTCGCACCTTGAAACCGCCACGGCCTGTGGTGATTGACCACTTCGGGCGATGTCGTTGTGTCAATCGCACGTTCGTAGTTGGAAGGAGCGACGACGCTTGGTAAAGACACCTTGTTGCAGTCGATACGTTGCCCAATCATGCTCAAATTTTCTAAAGTGGTAGCCTCGTCTAACGTTGCCTGGAAGGCCATGCATGGCTACACCTCGCAGTTTGCGATCGTACGCGAACATTTGGTGGCATAAGACACTTTTTGCCACGCATGTCATGTCAGCTTTCGAGAACGCAGCTCGTGGGACTGGCCCGATGGGTCACTCACAGAGGCAAAGTGTCTATATTTTATTGAGTTTCGGAACGGTGCGCCCTCAACATCATGCATGGTCGGTGGCACAGATTGCATGATCTGTCGTTGCGAGCTCGTACAGCTTCCCTCAGCTCACTCGACACGGATTTGATCACCCCATGACAGGGCCACAAACGGACGTTTCTCCACCAAGGCGAACATGTCTTCATCCTCGTCCTTCCACTTGGCCATCATTTTCAGTGGCAGCGGATGGTAAAATGTCTCGTGGGTGCCAATGCGCTTGTAGAGATACACTGCAGGGCTGCGCCATCGAACCATGGCGTAGAGGAGTGGGTCGGTCATCCACGCCAAGTTCATGAGCGAATGCACAGACTGCCGACCCTTGTTGTGGAATCCTGTGACAGACTGGACACGACCTTCCTTGTCCACGAGTGGATCCAAGATGGCGCCAAACCAGCTCGTGCTAAAGAGAAGCGAACTACTGTAGATGAGGACGCAGTGCGGCACGGATGTTGGGACAAGCACTGCGTGCTTGAACTTGACCCGCAGGATGAGAAACACGACAAAGCCAGAGAGGACGAGGGTCTTGAAGTCGAGCCAAATGCCATTGTTGCTACAATGGAAAACGTGAGGTGTCGATGCGTTGCTCGATTGAACAATCAAGTACTTGCGCTGAAATGGAAGGCTCGTCGTGATGCGGAGGAGGGCAAAGTGCAGACTAGGCGGGATCACCGTGACTTGCTGCATCATCGTGCTGCGAATCGCATCCACGCGCGTGTCCAGAAAGATGGAGAGAAAACTCGCGAGAATGATGACGTAGCCACGGACGCCCAGCACTCCATGCACGCGTTGGGTGTCAATCGACGCAGGCAAGAGGCTTAACTTGGCGACGAGGGACACGAGCCAGACGTTGCGCATGTGGCACGACAACACTTGGACAATATCAATGGGCGAGAGGGAGGCGGACCCTACTCTTCAAGTCAAGCCAAGCACGATGGTGGACATACCCAATACGGAAATCCATCGCGTGTAAATGTCAGTGTATAACATGGTTGAGTCGATGGTGTGGGCAATGACAAAGAGGAGGACGGGGAGCCAGCTGCCATAGATTACAACTTGGACAGGGATTCGAAGCCCTGCTTGCACTCGTGATGGGACAAACAACGGGGTAGGGTTGCAGTACCTAATTGAAAGGTCGCGAGAACGCGAGCTGAGACAGACGCGTATTGGGGCTCACTCCGCACGACCGTGTAGCACCCATAGAACAAGGCCACGACGCGGCAAATGTTGTACATCTGGCCCACAAAGCGAAGGAGGCGTACGGTGCGATACCACATGAGGCTATTGGTGTCGAGGATCGAGCCTTCAAAGCGGTAGTCCTCGACAGTGTCGGTGGTGCATGTGGCATTGTCACACGTTTGGACTCGGAAGAGGGCAACGACGTCATAGAACTTTGTGGATGCGTCGGCAATGCCTCCCGCGTCACGAATGAAGCCCGGGGTACTCACGATCACCGCGACTTGAAGGGTTTGGTTGGGACCGAGCGAGTACGTTTGAGCCTTGGCGCGGACGTAGTCGGCAATTTCGTGCAACGGAGACAAGCCGGCGCCTACGTCCGCCGTCATTATTGTCGCGCGTGAATCGAGGAGGCGTCGATATCTCCACTTGTTTCGAGATGGCGTAGGTACCTAAATGTTGGAAATTGGACCACGGGAGGTGGCAAAAGTGGGGTGTTGTGGGTGACGTTGGGTCACAAATCGAGTCTTGTGTCGGGTTGTGAAAGAGGTGGCCTTGAACAACTCGCCACTGTTTGGGTGCAAACATGCCGACGGAAAAGATGTGGTCAATGTGATCGACGAGTAAAAATTGGACCGAATAGGCCACGGGACGTGGCTGTGACGCGATGACTGTCACGACGGCATCGACCATTGCAAAGACAGTCGAGATGTTGAGTGTCTGTGACGCACACGTTGATTCGTAGGCGAGACACGGATCCCTACCCCCACAATGATATGACAAGAGGGACACACTAAGTACCACGAAGACGGGTCGAATTGGTGCACAAACGTGCGCAGGCCGACCGACGTTGAGTCAAACTTGTAGGCCCAAACTGGCACAGACGAGATGGCGCTGTCGGAGCCATTGAAACCAGCAAACACACCTGTACATGCAATGTCAACACAATTGTCACAAGAGTAGCTAAGAACCTGTGGTCGTGTTGCGGTGGATCTTGGCAATCCGATAGTTGTAGGCAAAGAGCGAATACTTGTGCGTCGAAACAGCTGGGTATGGAATCGTCCGGAAGCCGTAGCCACTTCGAGGGATGTCGGTGAAAAAGAGGAGATAGGACGAGATAGCGAGGAGAATGCGACGCCACGACAAGGGCACGTCGGCGGCAATGTCGTCCAGGGTGGAAGTCCGGCGCCTGGTGTGGGTGCAGACAACCTCCATGGAAACCCAGTGTGCCGTTACATTTGAAACGGCGCCTCACCACCAAAAGTTGGTGCAGCAGCCCATTGCAATCTTGGTGACGCGATGACGTTACACATGCAATGTACTACTCATCACACAAGTTGTCAAGTGAGTCCGTGGAGGCAAGGTTCATGGCGAGTGTCGTGACTCAATCACCTGAAGCGGTGACGAAAGTTGTGTCATTGACTAAAACCGTCGTGATTAACCCCCCCAAAAGGCCTTTTTCAGGCTCGTCATTGTCACATATTCCCAACTGATATTGCCTCCACAAAGCTGATATTTGCCTCCACAAAGCTGATATTTGCCTGATATCGACAAGGAGGGGGTGACACAAGGACCGACGCGATCAAAGTTGATAGACACTATATGGTGAGGGTCTTGACGCATTCATTGTCTCTCACTCGACACGAATTTGATCACCCCATGGCAGGTCCACAAACGATCGTTTCTCTACCAAGGCGAACATGTCTTCATCTTCGTCCTTCCACTTGGCCATCATTTTCAGTGGCAGCGGATGGTAAAACGTCTCGAAGGTGCCGATGCGCTTGTAGAGATACACCGCGGGACTATGATAGCAGACCTTGGCATAGAGGAGTGGATCGGTCATCCACGCCAAGTTCATGAGCGAATGCACAGACTGCCGGCTTTTGTTGTGAAAGCCAGACTGGACGCGACCTTGCTTGTCCACGAGTGGGTCCAAGAGCGAACCAAACCAGCTTGTGCTAAAGAGAAGCGGACTGCTGTAGACGAGGACGCAGTGCGGCACCGCTGTTGGCACGACCAATTCGTGCTTGAGGGCGACCCGCAGCACGAAAAAGACGACGACGCCAGAGAGGACGAGGGTTTTCAGATCGAGCCAAATGCCATTGTTGCTACGACGAGACATTGAAGCATTGCTCGATCGACACACACAAGTACTTGATTTGGAATGGAAGGCTCGTGGTGATGCGAAGGAGGGAGAGGTGGAGACTGGGCGGAATCGACGTGACTTGCTGGAGGTTTGTGTCGCGAATCGCATCGATCCGAACGTCCATCCAAATGGAGAGAAAGCTCGTGAAGATAAGGACGTACCCCCGGACGCCCAGTACCCCTCGTACCCGATGGCTCTTGGTCGACGTGGCGAGGAGGGTAAATTTGACTGCGAGAGACATGAGCCACACATTGCGCATGTGACACGACAAGATTTGAACCGCGTCGATGGGGGCGATCGAAGCAGACCCTATCCCTCGATTCATGCCCGAGTATATCAGATGCAGGTATACCCAAGACGGATATCCATCTGTAGTAAATGTCGGTGTAGAGCAAGGGCGAGTCAATGATATGGGCCATGGCGAACAGCGACACGGAGAACCAGCTGCCGTAGATTACCACTTGGACTGGAACTCGAAGCCCTGGAGGAAAAAAAAGGTGAACAATTGAGTTCAGACGACACAGAAGTACTATTACCCAATTGAAAGGTCGCGAGAACGCGAGTTGAGACAGATGTGTACTGGGGCTCACTCCGCACGACCGCGTAGCACCCATTGAACAAGGCCACGACGCGGCAAATGTTGTACATCTGGCCCACAAAGCGAAGGAGGCGTACGGTGCGATACCACGTGAAGCAATTGGTGTCGAGGATCGAGCCTTCAAAGCGATAGTCCTCGACAGTGTCGGTGGTGCATGTGGCATTGTCACACGTTTGCGCGCGGAAGAGCGCAACGACGTCGAAATCTTTGTTTGACGTGTCGGTGACGCCGCCCGCGTCATGCGTGAAATCGGATGTACTGGTGATGACTGCCACTTGGAGCGTTTGGTTGGCGCCGAGTGTATACGCCTGGGCTTTCGTGCGGATAAAGTCGGAGAGCTCCTGCACGGGCGATACACCTACAGTAGCATACGAGAAGCCTCGATGCAACAAAGCAACTAACGTTACCCAAGTTTTGAAGGTTGAACCACGGCAAGTGACAAAAGACGGGCGGGGCCATGGATGGTGTCGACTGACAGATCGATGCTAGTGTCGTCGGGTTGTGAAACACGTGGGCTTGAATGACGCGCCACTGTTTGGCTTGGTACATCCCAAACAAAAAGAGGTGGTCGACGTGATCGATGATTTTGTATTGCACCGAGAATGCCAGGGGGAGCGAGTGTGACGCCATGGCCGTCACCAAGGAATCCAACATGACAAAGACACTCGGTATATCCATCGTCGTCGAGCCACACGGTCGTGCGTAAGCCAGGCAAGGATCCCTAGTCGTCGTCAACTGCCCTCGTGTGTGCAGCACAAGGAGCACGCTACCACGACGGAGGGTTGAGTTGATGCGCGATCGTGCGCATGCCGAGCGAGGTCGTGTCAAATTTGTAGGCCCACACACGAACAGACGAGAGCGCGCTGTCGGAGCCGTTGAAACCAGCAAACTCGCCTATGTATGTTGTCGGATTGTGTGACGAGGCGGACGTACCTGTGGTCGCGTTGCGGTGGATCTTGGCAATCCGATAGTTGTACGGCCCAAGGAGCGAATACTTGTGTGTCGAGACAGCGGGATACGGGGTCGAATGGAAGCCGTAGCCACTTCGAGGAATGTCGGTGAAGAAGAGGAGATAGGATGAGAGGGTCAGGACAACACGCAGCCACGGCAAGGGTACGTCGGCGGCGATGTCATCCAGGGCCGAACGGCGGCGCCTGGCGTTGGTGTTCACCGCGCTCATCCGCCGTTATTGAATTCTGAAACTGAGTCCCAACCGTCACCTCCAACATTTCACCGTGTCAAACACGGAGGTCGCTGCAACACACGTAGACAGCATGTTGCTACTAAGGAGAGCAGGCGTGAATGTCATATTTCTTTTCTCTCTGGATCAAGTCTACAATGAAGAACGAGGGCGCAAAGAAAGTTGCTTGAAAGTACTTTGAGTGGTGCCTAAATTTGGTAAGAAAGTTGCTTGAAAGTGCTTTGAGGGATGCCAAAATTTGGTTCAGGCGACCTTTCAAAGATCCAATAGACAATTGACTATGTGACTTCCAACAACTAATAGTAACGGGCTAGAAAACCTTATAAACAAATATCGTGTCAAATCGTGGGACGTTTGAATTTCAAAATGACAAAAACGGGTGGGATTGGCTGGGTGTGCCTGAATCGGGTACACTCTTCTTTTGACAATTGACAAACCAGGAATTCGAAACTCCTCTGAGCCCACGTGCGGCTTTCGGCACCACCAGCCAAGTAGGGTCCGCTTTTGGCACATTCGCCCCTTTTGACCGTTTCGACCGAGTAATTGGCTGCGGCTGCTGCGTCGCAAAGCCATGCTGCGGCTCTCGATGCGATCGGTCCTCCGCGGCCACCCCGCGGCACACACGCGGGTCCCACATGCACTTCCATGGAATGCACCTCCATCCTTCCTCCGTGCCGTGTCCACAGTCGTGCCGGTGCACACGACGTCGCGGAAGAAGAAGCGAAAGGGCGCGGCCGCGACGGCGGCGTTGCACCCACACCACCCCAAGCACACTGTCGGCGACAAGAAGAAAGCTGTGCCGTCCGTGGAGAATGCACTCGAGGCCGCGACGACCATCGGCGACAAGATCAAGGACGCCAAGACGGTCGACGTCGTCGTCGTCGGCGGCGGCGGCGACGAGAAAGGCGCGGTGGTGAAAAAGAACGACGCAATCGAGGCATCGACCAAGCCACCAGTCGCTGGCCCGCCCAAACCAAGCCCAAAGAAGGTCGTGAAACCCGCGACGCCGCATCCACTCGTGCAGGAAGCCGACGTCGTCGTCTCACTCCTCGAAGAAATCGCGCAGCGCCAGCGCGCGTTGCCGTCGTCGGCGCATGTCACGACGCTCCTCAACTACACGTCGACTGAGAACAACGAGACGTTCTTCAAGCTCTTTGAACTCTACCGCAAGCACGGCAACCCGTCGGGCGTTGACTCGGCGTTTTTGACCCCGGGAGTGCTCAAGTGCTGCGACGTGGGCAACTCGAAGCAGGCTGTTGCGATCGCGACCGACATGGTCAACAACGGTGCGTCATATCTCGTTGGTGGACAACAATGATGAGGATGATGGCAGGACGCAAGGTCGATCGGTACACGCTCCATTTGATCCTCAAGACGGCCGAACGGAACGGCGCCGCCACGGACGCGCTCGCCGTGCTCGACCTCCTCCTCCGCGAAGGCCATGCCGTCACGACTGCCGACTACCAGCGTCTCCTCGCCATTTGCACGGCCGACAACCACGAAGACGGCGCGCTGCGTGTCCTGCAGGCGCTGCGGCCGCTCGCCGGCATTTCGACCGACACGTATCTGCACTGGCTCTCGCGCTCGGCCATGGTCTGGCGCGCCGACATTTTCCTCGCGCTGCTCCAGGAAATGCGTCTCTCGGGTGTGTGTTTCCGTGTGCCAAAACATGGTGACATGACGATCGTGACAAAATAGGGGTCGAGCCGCGCATTCCGTCGCTCACGTCGCTCGAAGTGGGTCGCAAGGACCCGGCTCTGACTGTCATGGAAGGCGTGCGCGCCGTCGGCCTTGATCCGTGCTTTGCCATGTCGGCCGTGTACGACTCGATCGCCAAGGCCATTGGGAAGGAGAAGCGCGACGGCGGCGTCACGCGTCGCCAGCGCGAAACCGCGCTCGAAAAGTAGGGCTTCAGGATGAGGAGGATGGTCAAGACTGACGGGCGTAGGTTTGGCAGTTTGCGGGTGCACAAGATGGACTGGGACGTGCAGCCGATTCCGCAATTGCTGGAAACGCAGGTAGGCGGACGATGGAACGAACGAACAAACGAACGCGCGTGTGTCTGATTGGCAATTGTAGGCCGCCGGTCTCTTGCTCAAAAAGGAAACGTTCCGTCGTCTCAAGTACCAACAAGTGACGCGCGTGGAATCGTACTTGGAGATGTTGCCCATCACGACCAATGTAACGCTCAACTTGCGCAAGCAGTTGCTGCGCATGTCGCTCCTCGTCAACACGCACCGCGTGAAACGCAACAAGTATTTGATTTTGGGCGAATACGAGCGCGGCAAGTCGCTCATCGACCTCAGCAACATCCACAACTACCCGCCTGTGTCGCTCATGCGCATCATTTTGGAAGCGCGGGGCCTGAGTCCGCGCGCCATCAAGAATGCGCTGGCCGCGCCCGGGGACCTCACGCCACGCGACAACAACGAGCTGAACCGGGCCAAGCAAAACGACTCGATTCACCGCAACGACCCGCTGCTCGATTTGCCCGACTACACGTCTGTCTCGCTCGAAACGACGCTCATGCACTACTTTATTTCCAAGGGCATTCGAGTCAAGTATGTCGATAGACAACAATCGCACACGTCGGACTGAAATGACGGGTGTAGGACGCAAGCCGAGCTGGGCCTCGAGCAAGAAAAGGTGTATGGCCGCGCCGTCATCTCGCCCGACTTGCTTCTCTTGGACCCGGTTTTGATCAACGGCGTGCCCGTGCGATGGATCGATGCGAAAAATTACTATGGCGCCCACATTGTCAACAAGCGACTCATTGCCAAGCAGGTCGGTCATTGTGCCAGTTCCTGTTTGTCTCATGCCAACGCTCTAGTTGGCATCGTATGTCAAGGAATGGGGGCCAGGAGCGGTTGTCTACGGCATGGGCTACAGTGACATGATGTCGATTCCTGGCGTCGTCTGCTTGGACATGACGCCGATCCCGAAAACGTCGTGGGGCAAGTTCAAGATGGTCTCGAAATCGTACATGTACACATTCCGCAACCTCTTTCGATGGGCGCCGCATCTCGGCAGTGACTTGACCCAAGAGTACGCGACTGCCAACGATTTAGTTGAAGTCCGCCGCGAAAAGAGTCTCTCGAATCGATACAAGACCAGCAACGGCAACGAGAAGAAGAAAGACACCGTCGAGGACAAAAAGGATGAGTAAGCAACACGAAACACACCACTTTGTCTATTCCATCGACGCAACCTAAATTTAACTTGCTGCGTGTTGGACGTCGCGGTTTAAAATAGCCTCTCGTCTCACGTCCCCCCCACTCGGTCGGATGTACGGCGACGCAGAGGAGGCGGATCCGGGGTGCAATGATGTCACGACCCCGCGCGGCGACGACGGCCCAGCGTCCATCTTTACCTCGTTCCACAATGCGAGTAACTCACGCTCGTCCTTGACGCCGCTGACGGGCGCCGCGTCGCCGCGATGGACGTCCACGCTCGCCATGTGGCTCCTCTCAGCCACCTTGGTCGCCGGTCTCCTCGTCCTTATGGCCTTCTTCGGCACGGACGCGATTGTGACCATTGGCTCGGTCGCCGTCGGCCTCTGCTCCTTCGAGTACGCGTGGCTCGCCGCGCGCATCCGGCACAACCTCCTCGCACGATACAACCAGTACCAAGTCGACATTGGCGCCAAGGATGCCACGCACCAAGGCCCGTTTGACGCCACGGCTGCTGCGATCGGCCCCGCGGCGACGCGCGTTGGTCTCCCGCGCGCCGTCGTCGCCGCGTTCTTTGCCACGTGCGTCTCGGGCGTCGTCGCCGGCATCGTCTTGAAAGGCCAGCAGACGCTCCACGGGGCCCAAGTGACGCCGCTGGTTGTGTGCACCGCCGTCTCGTACGCCGTCGCGGGCTTTTGCGCCGCGCTCGCGCCGTCGTGGCCGTCGGGGCTGATCCTACTCCTTCAAGTCTCGGGCTTCTCGCTCGTGATTTTCGACTCGTTTTTCTGTGGCTCCCAGAGTGCCACGTGCTACCTCCTCATCAACTCGACGTTTGCCGTTGCGATCTTGCTCGTGCCCATCACGATCGTACGCATCGCCGTCGCGCGTTCGCACGACGTTGTCGACGTCGGCGTGACGCTCTGCCTTGACCTCGTTGGCGTCTTTTATGTGCCCGTCCTCTTTCGCACGCTCCTCTCGCTCGTGGGGTCGTACTCGCGTTTTGACGACTGCCTCGCGCCCCGCGCCCTCCTCGTCGTGTGGGGCGCTGACGTCGGCGCGACCCTCGCAACGTCGTTTGGCGGCAAGGTGACGCGCTTCGGTGGCCTCACGACAATGCTGGGTGACGCGCCGCGGGACAATTCGATCGTGGCCTTGGTGGGGGCCGTGGGCGGGGCGCTCCCATCAGCGTACGTCGCGACGCTCTTGTTTCCGTCCGAGTTGGGCATCCCGACGTGGCAGTTTCTCGTCTTTGGGGTCGGCGCCGCTGCCGCGTCGAGGTACGATGCCGAACTAATGAACAAACGAACCAACGACGATGACATAGGTACGGCCGACTCTTTTCAAAGATGCTCAAGCGACTCGCTGGCGTCGAATCAACAGGAGGGGTTTTCCCAGGCGGCAGTGGTGCGTCGTGTCCAAATGTGGTCCTCACGTGGTGCTAGGGTTCTTGGACCGCGTCGACGGCCTCCTCTTTGCCTCTGTCGTCGTTGCTGTCTACCACCGCTGGGCCTACTACGGCTGGTATGTCCACGATTCCAAGACATATCTCGCCATGCAGATTGAAGACCTTACGCCGACCGACCGCCAGTGGCTGCGCACGATCCTCCAGCAGATCGTCAGCTTCTCCGTCCGCCTCCCACCGAGACCGCCGTCATCGACGCCGTCGCAACTGCCATCGACATAACGGAATCGATCTCATACGTCGACGACTCTCGGCGATGACGTCTCGTGTGGGAGAGAAGGGAGAGCTGCCTTGTGCATATCCGCGCGGCGTGTCTGCGTCGCCGACTAGATTCGACTGGCGACCCTTTTGGTGGTGCTGCGACCAGAAGCGTCCAAGATATCGAGAACGAAATAGCTGTGGTAGGGACGTGGCATTTCGATGTGTAGGATATGGTGGGCGCTGATTGGTTCAAATAATCGAATGTATCACTGTGATTGGTTCGAAAGGACGAAAGGACGAGAAGGTGCGAGATTTTGTAATAAAAACATCACATTTGGAGACTTTTTCGAGCGAAAAGCGTCGAATTCTGTCTGAATTTCACTGCAAAGAGCGAATGAAAACCGCCAAAAATAGAACAAGTTGCACTATTTTGTTCGCCTTCTTTCTTCAAGGATCCCAAAATGGAATGTCCTACTAGACGTACTATTGGATATCTTGTCATCATACAGTGTGCAAGAGAGTTTGTAGGTGGTACTACTTCGTGACGGATAGTAGTGATATATGACGCGCCCTGCGTCACACTTCGTGTTCGAACTTCAATCCTTTGTCGCAGGCAGAACATGTGGTGTTGGAGTTGGTCCACACGCTGATTGGCCCAAATGTGGTCGTCAAAAGATGCCAGGTCGTCGACACCCAAAGTGCCGTTGGGAACTTTGGCATGACGTCACCAGTTGAGCCAATCCCGTGGCTCGAGATCCAAACGAACCAATCATCGACGTTGGAACATTGTCTCCACCAATCACAATGTCGCAGACCGCTCTGCCGACGTGGCCTTCTCGGGGCCTGGCTTGCATCCGCCCGGATGGCATGGCACCGCGGTTCATTCCGAAACGAATCCACAATCAGAAAAGCACCGTGATATATGTCTGAAAGCAACTCCAGCATCGTACTGAAGAACCCCAACATGCCAGCCGCCACCCTTCCAACGAGCTACTCGTTTGCGTGCTCAGGGTGGCTCAAGAGCTACCTCTTTGGCGTGGGGAAGGCGCTCCAGGAGATGGAGCTCCACCGCGACGCGACCATGCTGGGCACGTCCGGCGGGTCCTTGGTCGCGCTCTCCCTCTGCCTCGACAACGACTTTGACGAGATGGTGCGTGGCGTCGTGAGCGACATGGCCCCCACGGCACGGTCGACGTTTGGCAATGCGTTCCGCGTGCGCGAGTACCTCGGCGACGCGATGCGGCGGTGGGGCAACTTTGAACTTCCCGGCGCGTTGGAGAAGGCGAAGCGATGCATCATTGTCTATTCGTCCATCTCCAAGTGGTCGTCCCGCCGCATCTCGCACTTTGACAGCGTCGACGACCTCACCACGTCAATCTTTGCCTCTTGCTGCGCCACGCCCATCGCCGGCTTCCCCTTCAAGTTCAAGGGCGAATGGGTCATGGACGGCGGGCTCTTTGACTTCCAACCGGTGCTTGACGACACCACCGTGACGGTCAGTCCGTTCTACTGCGTCAACGCCGACATCAAGCCGTCGCAGTACGTGCCCATGTGGTGGGCGTTGTATCCGCCCGAGCCTGAACGCATCGAATGGATGTACGAACTCGGCAAGAGCGACGCGTACGCATGGGCCCAGCGCCGTGGCCTCACGACCAAGACTCACGTCCCGCCCAAACCACTCACCGACTCGATCTACCAAACGTCACTCGGCCGCTTCTTGGGCTACAAGACGATGGAGTCGCACGTGTTGGACGCGTTCTTTGTCGTGTCGGTCTTTGCCATCTGGAAACCCATTGCATTTGCCTTGCTTTACATGGAACTCCTCACGCGGGCGGCGATCCACGCGACCGAATCGGGTCTCTTGGCAGTCTCGAGCGCTGGCATTTGGAACTGGATGGCTCTTTTGTTGGTCGGCGTTGGCTTTGTCGGCGCCAGCGCGGTCCTCCCCATGAGCCTGCATCAGTGGATTGGCGTCGTCATGTGCGTCATCCTCTGCTGTTTTTCGTCTTGCCCCACGCGCCTCGAGACGGCCTACCGCAAGTGGATTCATTGTGTCACGTGCGTCCAACTCTTCTTTAGCATGTCGCTCTTCCTCCGCACGATCCCGCTTGTAGGCCCGTCTGTCTCGGTCAAGAAACACCAATGGCTCGTCGAACATTCGTTTGTGTACCGACTTGCCAAGGACTTTTTGTAAGACCCGCTGCCATGTACAAACTATTACTATTTAATACCATACCCCACCCACTGACTTCATGTGCCGAGCTTCTCAAGCTGTGGGGCAACAACCTCTGTCTTGAGAAAAGACAGAGGTGCCATTGGTACGTGCCAGGAAATGACATGGAGCATGTCCTTGGCTCCAATTTGGAGTCTCCAATCATGTCGACCTCGTGCTCCAGAACTCCAATGTGGGAGTGCAATGGCGGCGATCTTTGGATTTGAAAGGGCAAAAGAGTTGCGCCAATCCGTGAATCGAACCCGGGGCATCTTGATGGCAACGAGATACTGTATGTTGCGACAAAACCACCAGCACTTATCGATTCTATTTCTTTACATGAAATTTGTATACCGTAAAATGCCGAAAGAGCGATTGATATCAAAACAGCGATGGTTTGCTTGGTTAAATGCCGAAAGAGCGATTGATATCAAAACAGCGATGGTTTGCTTGGTTAAATGCCGAAAGAGCGATTGATGTCAAAACAGCGATGGTTTGCTTGATTTCAGCAAATCCGATGCAATAACAAAATGTAATTGGTCAAAATGGAACGAAAGTTCCATATGATTGGACAAAAGTAGAGAAAAGCCATCACAGCCTGTTCCACCCTGCAAGAAGATGCTTCACTTGGCGAAGTTCGACAAAACGCGACGGAGGATGAAGCGCAGGGACAAGGTTCGAAGTGAGGTACGTATTTTGCCCTTGGCGGAAGCAAAGAAGGTCAAGCATAAGTCTGGACGCAAAGTGTGCCTGTTCAATCGCGATGCTTGAAGCTAAGCGTGAAAGAGCGTTGAAACAACCCGTCGGTTCAAAAAGGAGCCATGACTTTTGTGCATATTAAAATCCATTTTATATAGGAATTTGTATAAAACCGTCGCTCTTTTGGCATCTCATTTTTGACTGATTTTTCGGTCAAAAATGTTTGAGCGATCATAAAGTTGTGAATATTGGCTAGCCTGAAAATCGCCTTCTTTTCGTGCGAACTTTGCACAGCAAAATTGAATCAAATTTGCAAAATACAGAATTCTCCAAACTTTTTCATCTGAAAAGCCGTCGCTTTTTCGGCATTTTACGTTAGGCGTAATGACAAACAACCACAGCTTGCCACGTGTCTGTGGCTTCAACATGGTCACTTGGGTGACAAAAAGCTGCTTTCGGCCCGGCAGCACTATGGTTCGCCCCTTCCAACAGTTTTTGTCTCACACGTATCCATCATCAGAGATGCCGGAGTCCGATATTCATATCCTCAAGGAGGTCCTATTCAGTCGGTCTACTACGATTCCTCTTGTATCAAGCAAGCGATGGCTAGTGCCAGCGATTATACCGTACACGAGCACAAGCATCCTCTTAAGTTACGGGGGCGGCGCGTAGGCCCCACCCACAAGCAGCATGTTTCGCGGCGTGAATTGCACGCGGAGGACGGGCGTGCGTTTGGTCGTAAATGTTTTAAGCAACGCGCGGCTTGGGGTCGGGGCGCGTGCCGGTTGTTTTCGCTTCACGGGCTTGACGACCACGGGCGGCGTCGTTCGGTCGGCCGATTCCTGGCCCAGGCGCTGCATGTCCCAGAGGCGGACGGTCGCGTCGGCGGCACCGCTGCACACGAGCGTGCTTTCGGCCGAGAAGCTGATCGAGTGGATGGCGTCCGTGTGGCCCACAAGTGTGTCGAGGCGCTTCCCAGCGTGGAGGTCCCACACATTCACAAACGCATCATCACCTAGAGACGACGCTCATGACAAACACAACGAGCGAGCACCACACACCGCCTGTGGCGAGGTAGCGGCCATTGGGGGAAAAGGCCACGGCCGAGACCGCGCCATAATGCGCGGCAAAGACGCGGATGCAGTGGCCCGATTGAACGTCCCAAATGCGAGCACTCTTGTCGGTCGAGCCCGTGGCAATGTAATTGTGGTTGGGGTGAAACGTGACACACTACACCGCCGACTCAGTCATCAGCGGGATTACGCACGACGTACTTCAACATCACTCAAGTGACCAGCAAACACACGCAGCGGCTGGAGACGGTCCGTGCACCACAGTCTGGCCGTGCGGTCCATCGACGCCGACGCAAAATAGTACCCCAGCGGCGAAAAGCTCACGTCCCACACTGGGTAGCTGTGGGCACGGTAGCAAACCATGTTGGTCCGCGACGCCAAGCTCCAGAGGCGGATCGTCGTGTCCGCCGAACTCGTCAACGCGAATCGACTGTCGGGGGTGAACCCGCAGCCGTAGACTGGACCCGAGTGGCCGCGCAGGATGGCCGATCTAAGTCGACATGGATGAGATTCCCTGGGAGAGACAGACATACGTGTTGTCTTTGTGGTGCGCAAACCCGCCCAAAGGTGCACCATCTTGGCTCCACACACGAAACGACGCGTCGTCAAAGGCCCCGCCAACCACGTCGCCGGTCGCGCTGAAGCACACGTTGGTCAACTGCTCCGACGCGTTCGAGACCGTGTAGCAGAGCGCCGACGGCAGCTGCGCGCTGCTCAGCGCCAGGCGGGCTTCGGCGTGTTGGAATTCCTGCGCAGGCAGTCGTATTGGTATCGGAGAGGAGACAACACGCACCGCTTCTTGGACGTCGGCGGGTTGTCGGAGCACCAATTTCTCCAACAGGTTCGCATTGTAGATGGACGCGCGGTCGGGCATGGGGCCAGCAATGTCTTGGGCTGGGGTTTCTTGATCCTTGGCTTTGTCAGACTGGTTCGCCGACGAGGACGCGACGGCAGCAGCAGGCCCTGAGCCGTCGGCGGCCGCGCCCGGACCATCGCCGTCACCATCGCCGTCGTCGGTTGGCGCAACCACGGCACGCTAGACAGAAACGTCAAACAAAGCGACGGATGATTAAGGGTGTGTACTTTGCGAGGGGGGAGGACCCCCCAGAGTATCGGCACACGGTGGAGTGCGTCGAGGGTGGCACCGCCGCGCGGGTCGTGGATGTCGCCGCCGGCCGACTGCACCATCGTGGCCATGTCGTACGGACCGCTCGTGACCTGCACCGCAATGTGATTGTCTTCGGGGTCGTGTTCGATCTGTTGCGAGATTTCATCTACTCGAGACGACGATCAAGAGGACAAGGCGTGGGGGGTCACTACCTGAGGTTTCAAAGAGCGGCGACTCGACTTCTTCCACCATCGTCGTATCGCACTGGCGGATCGAGAGCGATGGATGGTTTGTCTGGACAGAGATGGCGACGCGGTCGTTGAGGATGCAGAGGAGGAGGAACATTTGGTGGTCGCTGAGGAACGTGTGGAGGAGTTGGAAGCTCAACAAGCTCAGCTGGACCTGGAACTTGGAATGGAGCACTTGCTTGGCATATTCGTTCAACCCCAAGTGCTCGCGGGTGAGGACACAGCCTAGACTGCGGATCTCGAGCTTGTGGAGTCGCTGGTGGTCCTTGGCATGGCGCTGGAAGAAGATTTTCGCCGGTTCCATGTGCCCCTTGGCGACGAGTTCGAGGTAGCAATGCACGAATAGCGGGAACGCGACTGCGTGCAACTCCAACTTGTACATGTCGAGCGCATTTCCGATCCACGCGAGCAAGCGAGAGTATGCATTCTCGTACGCCGCGGGGTCGCCTTTGTTCATGCCATGGAAGAGCACATGGTTCGACGCGCATGCGTCGATGGACAAACCAACTTGACGCGCATACTCATGTAAACCTATAGGTGCTCTCGGAGCAGCTCCGCCTTGGTAACCGCGTTGTGCCAAATAGGACGCGACAAGGTCGTCCATGTTGAGCTCCATCGTGTGCCGCCGCCAATTCACCTCCACAAAACGTAGCGATTCTACTAAGTACGATCGCAAGAACGATAGCTCTAAAATTCAAATTTTACCTTGCGTTTTGTATATGCCAATGCCACCAAAGAAAAAACGTATCTAAGAGAGCCTCAAACTCACAGCCCACCCTCCTGTCTGCCGCATGAGCCAAGCAAACACACCTGTGCGCGGCATTCTGCGCACGTCCGATTCCAAAGCATCACGCCGAACGAGCTCCCCTGCTGTCCTCTCACCCGCAAAGGATGATGCTCACACACCCTTGTCCTCAAAGCGGCGCCGCGAGAGCACTGGAGCAGGCTCCGCGGCGGCCAAACCGTCGCTGGCCACGTCTGATTTGTACTCGCCACGCCGCGTGACCTTCTCGCCTTATGTGCCGACGCTGCAGCGAAAGTCTAGCAAACCGAGCCTTCCTGCCCCGAAGAAGTTGGCGACGGGGGATGTTCTCGCGGTCGACGATCCGGCCGTGGCCAAAGAGACGATATGGCGGATGCGGCGCATGCGCATGCGGTATGCGTTTGCGCGGCGCGAGTCCCTCACCACGCGCGTCCAAAAGCGACTTGTGTCGATGTGGATGCGCTTTTGGTCCACCGCGCCGTCGGAAGCGAGCGTGCGCATCCCGGACGCCGCGTCCACGCTGCCCGACTTGTGGGCCATCGACCAAGCATACATTGCGCGTCAAAATCGACTCATGGACGATCTCCTCCACGACATCCGACGGGGCAGCGGCGGCAGCATCGCGACGTCTGTGGAGCATGAAGCACGCGTCTCATTGAGGTATACGGGCTCGTTCGACGCGTTTCTCGACGGGTTGCGACCGCGCCAGGCCGCAGACGACCAAGAAATGGTGGCGCTCGCGCTCGAGCTGCCAGGTTTGCGCCGCGACACGCACCGTCGGCAATGAACATGGAAACAGAAAACAAGTGTTGATCATGTCGAATGTATTGATACAGCAAGGGGACTTAGTCGGTCTTGGGCTTGGGCGCGCCAAAGACCAAGCGCTTGAGGTAGCCAACGAGCAACTGGACGGGGAAGATGAAGACGATGTAGGCGTTGATGGCAACGCTGATGAAAAAGGCGATGGAGACAAAGATGAGCGCGAGCATGCCGCCCATGTACTGGTGGATGAGGATCTCGTGGACCGGCGCGCAGCCAATGTGTTCGCCGCCGACGGGGAACCGAGTCGCAGAGACTGCGTGCTGGATGCGAGCACGAGACGTGCGGTCGCGGATCGTCACGGCGGCGGTGGGCGGCGACGCGGTCCAGTCGATCGCGACTTCCCCAAAGTTGATGCCACCCCAGTGCACTTCGGGGTTGGGGCGGTAGAACCATGGGAGGAGGCGGTTGGCCAGATGGTAGCCGATGGCCGAGGCAAACTGAAATGGAGTCGTGATGTCCTGCGTGTACGCATGGGTTAGACCCGAGCTCGTGGCTTCGACGAGGCGGTAGTCGTGGTCACCGCACGACACTTCGTTGATGTCGGCGAATTCGACGTTCCCACTACGTGTGGACGATGACGATGGTGAGAGGGTGGGATGATGACAACAGATGGGTTGAAGATGGGTGATACCTCAAGAGAACGACACCCGAAGCATTCGAGAGCTGGATGAGGTCCAAGAGGCGAAGACGCGCGTCCGGGAAGAGCGCCCATCCCTCGGTACCAAACCAACGGTCCGTGGGGAGGACCGGAACGGACGTGCCAATGAAGTTGAAGGTCGCCGTCGAAGTCTTGAGTTCGTTTTCAAGCCATTTCCATTGCGCGTCGCCCAAGATGTTGCCAAAGCGCCATTCCATCGCTTTGTCATTCGGGTCAAACGGTTCCTTGTGGAAGCTACACCAAGACGGCATGAAGAATTCAAAATACGATGCCGAGACGAACCGATGGTCGAGCAAGATGAATTTCACGCTCTTGGCCCCCGAGCCGTAGGTGTGCGACGTGTAAATGCCCTGCATGCATTGTGTGAGATGGACGTGTTGCGTGTGCAAATGTAGTACGTCTTGATCACGGCGGGGAGAGTCATCAGGTTCACCGATAAAGTCGAGAAACAAATCTTGGCTGTCGGCCTTGAAAGGGTAGTCGCTGGCACCATCTTTGCGACCTGGATCGTGGGTCAAAACATTGCAGGCGACATCAAGTAGTTACCATAGTCGCGATCGTCCCAAATGCCAATGACGGGGGTAGAAGCGCGAAAGCTTTTGTATTCCGAGTGGTTCATTTGCTTCCTGCAACGAACCGTGAGCATTCGAATCGTCGTCTCTCAACTGCAACCGTACTCGTATTTTTCGCGAAGCATTGAAATTGGTGTGTTGCGGTGGACACCCTTGGTGATGGATCTCCACTCAAAAACAGGTTCATCACCAACGATCTAAACAAGGAGGACATGAGCAATGATCTCATCGCATGCGTACGTTGTTGCCCAAGGAAACGTGGAGGTCGGGGTGGCGACTTTCGATCGTCGTCCAGATGGATTGGTCAAGGTCTTGGTCGTTGTTCGAGCCAAATGTGAAGCGGTTCAGCGTCTTCACGTCAGCATCGACGCGCCCAAGGCACGCCAGTATCGCAATGGTCGCCGCCGCAGAGCTTGCTTGAACTTTCATGCTGATGCTTGGATGTGAAATTTCAAAATGACCAAAAGGACGCCCACGTTGTCGTCAATGTATTAAGTGCGCATTTGATTTATATGAATGTTTCTATGACATCAACATCGTACTTAACTAGGTCGATCTTCGCGCCTGTTTTTCTACACGCGCTTCACCTTTGCCGCTGGCAGCCCCGTCACGGCGCGCCAGAGCAGCTGTAGTGGAAGGACGACAATCACGACGAGGTTGATGAGTACACTTCCGATGAAAGCGACAAGGACCACGCCCACAAGCACCTTCTGGAGGAAGAACTGCGTCGGGTCGACCTCGTGGATGGCGCCGCAATGGGCGCGGTTGCCCTCGTAGCGCGTGGCGGGGATCACTTGTTGCAGCTTCACAAGGCCATCCTTGCCAAGCACGGAGACAGTTGCGGTCGGAGGCGACGCGGTCCAATCGATGTCGAAGTTCCCAAAGTTGAAATTCGCGTAGTATTGCTCGGGGTGGACGCGATAGTGCCACGGAAGGATCATGTTGGCGAGTGTGAACGCCGACTCGACGACGCCCGTGAGCCGCATGTTCATAACTTTCTACCCATCGACACAATCAGGACAAATTGCGAGCATCGTTCGACATACCCACGCATGCGTCATGCCCGAACTCGAGATTTCCGTGAGTTTGTAGTCACCGCATTGCACTTGGTTAATTTCCGCGAAATGAATGTCCCCACTACGCTCCATCAACCACAGAGGCCTCGTCCAACAAGTGTACCTCAAGAGAATCACCCCCGACGCATGCGACGTCTGAACCAAGTCGAGCAAGCGCGTGCGCGCGCCGGGGAAACGACCCCAGTTCTCGCCAATGTTGTACCAGCGATCGCCCGGCAACACTTGAATGCCAACAGCGATCACGTTGAACGTGGACGTGGACGAGCGGAGCTCCTCTTCCAGCCATGTCCATTGCGCACTGCCCAAGAAATCGCCGTCCTTGGTGCCGTACGGATCCTTGTGATACCTACAAGACATATTAAAGCAAATTGGACGATATATGCGCACCGATTGTCGAGCAAGATAAACTTGACGCGCTGGTCCCCCGTGCCATATTCATACGACGTGTAGATACCCTAATGGAAAAAACGTCATGAACGTGGTCAAGGATCAACCAAGGAACCTCTTGCTGTCGGCGCGGCGAATTCGCGGGCTCGTCGAGAAAGTCCAAGAAGAGTTGTTGGCTCTCCTTTCGGTATGGATACGTTTTGCAGCCGTCATTGATGCCTAAGCGATGACAAAGTCAATTCGATTGAACACGATAAAGCAGTGCACCATAGTCGTGGTCGTCCCAGATACCAATCGTGGGAAAGCGCTCGCGAAAGACCTTGTAGTCGGGGTGGTTCAATTGGGTCCTAGGAATTCACCAGGTCAGGAGAAGGCGCTCGACATTGCGCGTACTCGTATTTCGCGCGAAGAATCTCGGGCGATGCATTTCGGAACACTCCTTTCGTCAACGTCGTGCGGTCCCAGACGCGAACGTCGCCGTAGATCTAGATGAGTCGATCGAATCAAATGTGTGGAGGGCATCTTTTTACATTGTCGCCCAACCACAGCCACAGTTGGGGGTCCTGTGCCGTGATCGTGGGCCACAGCATCTGGTGCTTGGCTTGGTCGTTGCATGAACCAAACGAGAAATGCGTCAGCACTTGGGACGTGTTGCCAATGTGCGCTTGTGCCGTGGGAAGCACCACCGCAAGCACCGCCGCCGCCGCGGTTGTCGCCCAAGTCATCGATGTCGTCGGGAATCGAATTCCACTTCTTTGTCCTCGAGCGCTCTGATTGGCTAACCCATCGAACTTGAAATAGAATTCGCACTTAGAGATAACCAAGTCTCGCATCGTCAAACCATCAAACGTGGCACATCCGGATAAAATCCGTACAAGTGTCGAAAGATATCAAATGCAATGTTGGATTATACATCAAGTAATAATGTGATGGCTGACGCATTAGACACCCCAGCCAAACGCCTTGAAGACGCCATTGTCGTATACATCCACGGTTTCCACATTGCCGTCACCTCCCGCGCCAGCCACGACGAAGAGCGGCACCAAATGCTCCTCACGTTGGTGGCACTTGCGCGCCTTTGGGAACGACTCCCATTTCGTCAAAGCTTGGCCGCGCGCTGCCGCGTCCGTCTTGGCACACGCCGCGACTAAAGCTTCTCCGAATGGCTTGGCGTTGTCCATGACGAGTCGGAAGCCCGTCGGGTGATACGACATGCCACTACCGAGAATGGCAATGTTCTCGTCGCGCAACGCCGCCAACACTTGACCGATGCGCAAGTGGTGGGCTGGGTCCCACGACCCCACGACGCTCATTTGAACGACAGGAATGTCTTCTTCGGGGTTGATGAGCTTCATAGGGACAAAGGTACCGTGGTCCCAGCCACGGGTCGCGTCCAACTTGGACGGGATGCTGGCTTGACTCAGCAAATCGTGGATCTTTTGGGCGACGGCGGGAGACCCCTTGGCCTTGTACGAGATCGAGTAGGCATCGGAAGGAAAGCCGTAATAGTCGTAGAGGAGGTCATGGGACTCTCCGGATGAGATGGTGACTTCGGGGATGGTTTCCCAGTGGGCTGTGACGACGACAATGGCG
>VJMH01005529.1:0-16759 GCA_009835185.1 Aphanomyces stellatus | reverse complement strand
TCGTTCGACATTGACTTTGGTGCCAAGCGCCGCACGATCGACTTCCAAGACGGTGGCTGGTTCCTCAAGTTTTTGTTGTTTACGTTCTTTGGCTTCAATGATGCCATCTGCCAAGTGTGGTCGTACTGGTTGATGGGCCAATACTCGGATGACATGGCTACGTTGGGTCGTTATGCTGGGTACTACAAGGGTGTCCAATCTGGCATGGCTGCTGTCGCGTGGCGTTTGGGTGGTATTCCCTTGACCCCCATGGCTGTGCTCGGCACGAACGTTGGATTGTGCACGGTCGGTTTGATCGGTGCCTACCTCTCGGTCAAGTTGTACATGCCTGAAACCTCGGAATCTGCCTACCACGATGTGGAAACCCCGGCTGAAGGCAAGGGAGCGTCGCTGATGCATTAAGAAGATTCCCTTTTGTTTTTGGCGTTATAATATATTGCACGTGTGTCCATCGTTTAATTTTTTACTCGACGCTGCAGCCCAGGATTTTATGAGATGGTATGAGTTTTGAGGTCAATGTGGTGCTAATGTTATTGGTCCATCACCTGGTATCGCGTTGATCGAGCTTATAGATTTTCTAGTTTGTATCGTTTTATGATGAATGAACGCAATCCCTTATTTTCCGTCGTAAATGGGCTTTGCTTAGCGATTGAAACTGTCAAAAGGACATGGAAAATGCCTCGTCCATTTCATTGGACATTCACGACGGGAAAATTGACAGGCGTATCAAGGCACTCACTGTTCCCATATACTAGTACCGTTTATTGTGTGGCGTTGTTTATATGCGCCACACAAAAAACGATAGCGCCTTGTGTATGCACCGATTTAACACCGAATTTACGAGAAACCGTTGGTGAGAAGATGGAGAAAATGTCCAATATTCATACCAGCCTCACATTTCGGCCTGGGGTTTTATGCTATCATTTAGTACCTTTCAACAGCCATCACGTCGTCGTGGTCCTGTGACGGTGATGGCCTCGGCCATTGACCTGAGGTATTTTGACCCCTCTAGAGCTTTTATATCCTTCTCTAGGACTCTCTCAAAGTCCATATCCTTCGCGCTGTGCCGAGCCAACCAAGTCTCGCCAACGGACCTCGTCCTCTCGTCCTCGGCCGACTGCTCGCGTAGAACGATTGGATGCTTAGATCTGTATGTTTTCTCACTTCTAAATCTACCTAACACCGAGGGAGTTGCCCAAGTCTCTTGTTTGTCCTCTTCTTGGCCAAGCCAAGAATACACGGCCCTTGAAGTCCGAACTCCAGACCTTTGATTATTTTGTGCATCGAAGTCCCCAAGACCGTTACAAAATTGGTGGAGAAGCTGGGAGTTCTCCAGCCAATTCAAGAAAATCATGAACAGTAACCTTTCAAACGGTAACGATCCACCTCCTACCTCAAGTCCGACTACGACTCCAAGCGCGGCCTTTTCCGACTCGGAGCCCTCGGACTCAGACTTGATGCGAGTCCAAGTGTCAAGGTCAGCTCGGTTCCGAGCCCAACTCACAAGTTCAGCCTTAAGCCAAGCCCAGCCAAGCCTCGGGCTCAATCTCGATCCTACACTCGAAATTCTTGACTAAGTCCGGCCAACATCAGACATGGAGCCTCATATTGAGGGTGACTCAAGCCAGACTTCATCTGAGATGTCTCGAGTGCTTGTCATAATCAACTCTGACGATGAAGTCAAGTCTGACTCTGAGCTCAACCCGTCTTAGCACTAACTGACCAAACCCAAGACAATCCTGTGGGTAACTCTCAGAAGGAGTGATCGGTCGACTCACCACTTCATGTCCTCCTCAAGCGCGACTTGGACTTTCGAGTCATGTACTACCGAAACTCGCTGGAACTGCAAAATCGCGACAAACGAGCTCGGCATGCACCTGACTCCGATGGAGCCGACGACCAATCCTTGGGCGAGGGCGGCCGAAGCTTCGAAGATAGCGACTAGTCTATGGAACCTCGAAGCTCTATTGATTGCCTTGTGTACTCCGATTCGGCGCAAGACGCAGACCACATTGAGTCCGCTTCTTCTACAGATGATCCGTCAGAATCGCGGTAGTCTGTTGTCTTGACGCCGTACTTACTGCCTCAACGGTCGAACTCTCTTAGTCCCGACGATCGCAACAGCTCAAATCTTGACGAGCTTACTGAAGCGCGGCCAATGTTTGTGGACTTTGAGAGTCTTGCCACTCAACCTCACGACTCGTCTCAGCATGAGCCGTTCTCCAGCCAGGCTGAAGCTTGCGATCTGAGCCTAGCTCCTCCTCGTAAATCCGACGATCGCAACAGCTCACGCCTTGACGAGCTGACTGAAGCGCGATCAATGTCTGAGGACTACGAGAATTTCGTCACTCACTCGTCTCAGCTGGTATCGTACCAAGGCCATACGGTGACGAGAAAGCAAGGCCTAGCGACCTGAGGCTCAAGGCCTACTAAGACAAGCTAAACCTCGACCGAGATTTTTGGCTCTACCTTCTTCGCGAAGCGCACAATCGGCAAGCTAAGCTGAGCACGGACTTTCTTCGATCGCCTCAGACTCAAGCTATTATCTCGAGTCTGAGCCCTCATCTTGACTTACCGTTGGGGGATGCACGCTCACAGAAGACAAGGTCATGGACCTGAATCTTCCCTTCGACCTGGGCATGTAGTCGCTGGTCAGGCTCCACTATCTTCCACTCGTGAAACTCACCGCCGGATGGGACTGGAATACTCCGCTCCTCCCAATGAATCTCAGATTACCGTGAGCCAAATTGGGATTACCGATCCGTTTGGCCAGTCGCTTCCTTTTGAACTCCGTGCAGAATATCTTCGGCTATCCGAAAGTGATTCGGACGCCCCTATGGAGAACAAAACAATGGGAACGGAAACGCACACGAGTCTCGTCACGCCTCACCTATTGCCTTCCGTTCTGACGTCGAGCCCGACTCAAGATGACTTGATGGGCGATGAGGAACCTAGGCCACTGCAAGATCTGCACCTGGCACCGACACAGCTTGTCTTTGCGAATGCCAATTCTGAAATGAACCTCATGGCTACTTTGGAATTCTCCGCAGAACCTCACTCGGCCAGTAACCGCCTCACGGTTTCGGATCTTTCCTTGATCTCCGCCCAGTTCCAGCCGTTACTCGAAATATCTCGAGCACTTAAACTCTCTCGAGTCTCGACTCTCGATGGCCAACCATCAACAAGCCTTACTACAGACTAATCTCGAGCGAGACTTGTCTGGTTTGATGGCTAGTCAGACACAGGCTACTGGGCGCACGATCCTTCTCGAACAAGATCTGAGCCTCATCCGTAGCAATCTAGAAACATCGACATCCATTCTACAGCGGGTGGTCAAATCAAACGACAATAACGGATGAGCCGTTACTACTGTCGGCCGCACGCATAATGAGGCCATTTTCAATTTACAAAGCTCCTTGCGGGATCAAGTCTCGGCATCAGCCCAACTTCATCTCGACGTACTGCAAACTCTCGGGCTCTATGCGTCTGACTTCGGCCAACTCAAGTCCGTTGTCCTCGACCTCTCCAAGTCCTTACACGATATCAAGTCGACACTCGCGTCTCACTCTCACGAGACCCAAGCCAAGCTAGCCGATCTTTCAAATCTCCAAGCCAGATTTTCGTCCAAGTCTCTTTCTACAGCAAATTCAAAGCTGGAGGACCAGAACTGTGAATACATTTTCGACCCACCAGGTAGTCATTCTCGAACTCGACGACACCAACGCACATCACTAGTGCCAGGGAACACACTGTGCATGCCACCTCCTCGCGAGCTCACAGCGTATTTCCCGCCAAAGACAGTATTTTCGGCTCCAAAATACGGCCAATCAAAGCTGAGATCCTGCGCTTGCTGGTGCACCAATTAGATTGATTTGACTCATGTTTAACGAAAAATTCCTCCAATGAAAAGTTCAACCCGCAACTAGAGTAGTATTGGGTATCAGTCTTAACCTAAATATTCCCACAATAATTCTACACGAATATTCTCAATGAATATCTTAACCGTCATGTAAACTATACCTAAATTCGAACTTCAAAAAATATATAACTTAGTTTAAATTATATGTAATATCACGGATTAATTTTGTGACTTGTGCACTCACACGTTTTGATTATTGAAGTCGTCGATGTGAAAAATGTGTCCTTTCGTCGATTTACATATGTTAGAATGGTTTAGTATATTTGTTAGAATGTTTTAGTATATTTGTTAGAATGTTTTAGTATATTTGTTAGAATGTTTTTATATATTTGTTTTGAGAATGTCGAAGTGGATAATTTTGTGTTTAACGTTAAATTATACTTGATGTGCAACGGACATAAAGATTCTATTTTTATATACTCCAATGTATTGTGTTTTTGGGGCGAATTTGTGATTTTCAAAGGAAACACTGGCTTACATGTGTAAGTGCAATTATTGATGCGTAAAAATGATTAATTAGTTAAATCTAGACAATCCCAAGTATGCCGTCATAGCTTAGGTGTCAAATGGGATTGTATTATCGTCATTTTCCGCGATTATTTTGACGGATAAATAATATTCCCTCACCATACCCTATGTTTTTTATTTGCTGGTATTTTTTATCCGGTTGATGGAAATGATGAGCTCCGCGTATCCGGCTTGCAGTCTTGTTTCTAGATCCGACTAGATCCGACCGCACCTATAAGGGTCAAGGGGAATGATGGTAATCCAATGACCTTCCGCATACAAAGCCAACAGATCACAGCGCAGTTGGACATTGTGCTGATTGATTTTGCGGGATATTTTGTGCCATTTGAATTAAAATGGGGTAGCTAGCTTGTGTGCCTTTGTGTACTTCTTGTATGCTGCCACTGACACTTGCAATGTGTAGTAAATAAATCAAAAGATCGAGCCCGTGACGAGTCCAAATTCGGTCGCGTACGGCGCGTCGTCTTCGAGGAGGTCGGGTGTCTTGTGCACGTTCCCTCCGTTGTCTTCTTGCATGTGGATGCCAAGGTCTTCCATGATTTCCATGGCTGCGAGCCACACTTCCGACTTGATCATCGCGTGCTTTTGCGCGTCCAATTCGTCCGTGTACGTGTAGAGGCGAATCGTAAAGATCGCTTCCATCGTGACAAAGAAAAATTTCGACTTGTCACTCGAGTCTTCGTGGGACGTGAGGCCCATGTGTCGTGATTGCAGCTACGACGCCCGACGTTACAACCCCACAACACACAATAGCCTCACCATGATTTCCAAATCTTGCATCAACGATTCGAGCAACTCGACGGGCGTACTCGGGTGCACGCAAATGTCGAGTTGAAGCTGTCGCTTGGGCCGTTGCGAGTAGTTAACCTACGTCGATTCAAAACGCTGGACTAGAGACGATCGACCATGGGTTTGTAGAGAAAGTAGCTGTTGGGGACAAAGATTTTCGTGTTGTCGAGGGCTGTGACGACCGTGTAGCGCAGCGCAACGCGGTGGACGTTGCCTTTGATGGCGCCCACTTGGATGAATTCATCGATGCGGAAGGGGGCGTTGAGGACGAGAAAGAGCCCGCCGACGGCGTTGTGCGTCTACACAAGATGAGCATGATGATGATCGCATCCGATACCGCGCCGACAAATCCAAGCGCCATGGCGCCGCCAATCATGCCGAGAAACGAATACTTGAGCAGCGTCTGGTCTTGCCACATTTGAAGGTAGATGTACATGGCAATGATGACAAGGACTAGGAGACGTAGCAACTGCACATGTGAGATGAGACGAGGAAGTCGTGGAGACCAACAACCTTGATGGATTCGGAAATCACGACTTGCTTGGACGTGTCGGATTTCCCGCCAAAGCGCCGCACCGCCAACTACAAGGCCATAAGAGAGAGCAAATGGAGAAACGAACGCGGTCGATGACGTTGAACAACGAGTAGATCCAAATGAGAAAGAAGACGCCCCAGATGTAGATTTGGAAACGAAAGAGAAAGGGCGCGAGGTTCGCGACGCTGATGGCCCCGATGACGAGCGAGGCGCTGAGGAGATGCGTCGTCGACGTCGTGCAAAACTTAACATAGTCGTCGACGATCCTGGCAGTCAGATTAGGATGGATGGTAAAGGTGAGAGATGAGACGTACTCGCGCACAAAGGGGATCTTCCCCAAGACGAAGAGTAGGAAGCTGAGGAGGACGCGCGGCAAGAACGTCGCAAAGAAGATCATCGCGCCCGCCAAAATCAGGTACGCGACGGCATATCTGCTCATGCACTCCCACCATTCTGGAATGCTCCGTGGTCCACCGACACTCTCGTAGGCACACTTGCACAACCCTGCGCATTCCTCGGCAGAGACCCCAAGCGTAGCGACGGCAACCGCCGCGGCACGAAGAAGGCGGCAACGGACCATGGCGAACTCGAAAACAAGTTGCGATGAGTATATCCGGATATTTATCCGTATACGCCCACCCCAAACAGGAGGCAGTTTGGAATCATCGGCGGCGCCGACGATGGAAGCGTACCCTGTGGAGCTCAAGGAAGCGCCATGTCCGCTGGTAGCGGCGCTGGGACCCAAGGAGATCCAAGCGCGCATTCTCCCTGTCTTGAGATCGATCAACGAAGAATTTGCCCCGAAACTGCACTTGACGTCGCTGAGCTACGAACACCGCTTCGCCTTTCCGACGAAAAAGGACAAGCCGGCGACGACACCGCCGCCGAGGGGGATTCTGAAAGCCCGGTGGCTGAAGAAGCATCACGAGATTCTGCCGTCCGTGCTGCTTCTCTTTTATGCGTTTGAGCCGCGTCTTGCAACGCGGGATTGGGCGATCCAGGAAACCGTGATCCGCGACGAAGTGGAAGATCTGCGACGGAGTCTCTCGGGTCGGGAATGCAAGATCCTCTTAGTGCTCGTGCAGCTTTTGGACGATGGACCGAGCGCCGCGTCTGCGTCGTCCTCGTCGTCGAGCATGATGGTGAACCACGCCAACAGCGACGACCGACTCTTGAGTCTTCGAAAGCGCGCAGAACTGGACGCCAAAAGCGTGTGGTTGCTCAAAGATGTGGCGCGTACCAATTCGCAGCTGATCAAGCTGGAGTTGGCCATCCGCACCAACGCGATCGAGTACTACAAGGCGCAGGCCAAGCGCGTGAAGCGGACGAAGAAGCCCCATCGCGCGCTCGCGGTCCGACACAGTTTCAAAATCGCACACTATTACGAATTCCGCAAGTACACGTCAAAAATGCTTGTGCATTACGAAGCGGCGTACAAGGCCCTGCTGGCGATGCCGCCGACGAGCGACATGCAGATCAAGCACGTGGCCGAATACATCCACTTCAAGCTCGTGTACCACGCCATCTTCTCCAACCACAACCTCAAGGCCGCCGTGGATCAACTCCAACGGCATATGACGGCCTTTGCGCGTAGTACGACCGGGTACCCGTATCTCCATTGGGCGTGGGTCTCGCGCCAGTACCACGTCTTTGGCCAGCTCGTGCTCGCGTCGCAGTCGATGGGCGTGACCAGCTACGGCGGGTTGGAGTCGGACCTGTACAAAGAAGCGTATTTGTATTTCAGCGCCGCCGCCAAGTACGCAACATGGCGCCGGAAAGCCGCGGGGGGCGCGCAGCTCAAGTTTGATCCGATGGCGCCACCGCCGCCGCCGCCGCCCGCGATTCTCTTTGTGGGGGAAGTCGACTTGGAACACGCATCTGCAGTCGAAAAGACCGTGCCGCACGCCGTCTTGGCGATCGAGTTGCTCGGCCAAGCGATTGCCCAAGTCCAAGTGCATCTGAACCACCGGTACCGGCTCAAACACCGTCTCATGCTGCGTCTCGGGATGGAACACGTGGCCAACGGCGAGTACGCGATCGCGCGGGCCGAGTTGGAAAAGGCCAAGACGGCATACATCCAAGAACGATGGTACGCCCAAGTGAGCCAAGTGCTGCGGCAGCTGCTCGCGTGCGTCGAGCAGCAGCAGGACGCGACGGCGTTCCTCGATTATTCGCTGCAACTGCTCAGCCCCAAGCTCGACATGTTTGTCCACGACCGCGTCGCGATCCAAGAGCGCCTCTTCCGCTCGTTCCACGACGACGCACGCCAGACGCCGCCGCCTGAGCTCGCGCTCGACGCGCTCAAGAACGTGCTCTCGGTCTACGTCGACTTTAAGCAGCCCAAGGCGTACGTGCGCGAATCGATTGACGTGACCGTGACGGTCGAATCGTTTTTGCCGTCGCCCATCACGCTGCACGCGCTCGCGCTCGTCTTTTCGCCCGACGGGTACAACCAAGTGCTCGAGCACGACACGGCCAACCTGACGCTGCTTCCACACACGCCCCAAGACTATGTCGTCCGCCTCACGCTGCAAGCCTCGCCCGGGAAGCTCCAGTGCCAGCAAGTTCGCTTTCTCTTTCGAAACAACGACGGCGTCCAGTGGATGTGGACCGCCAGTTCGTTCACGCCCATGCCACTCCTCTTGCGCCGCAACTCGCTCCTCCAAGAAATGGAAGGCGTGATCCCAGGCATGGGCCAAGGTGCGGGCTCGCCGTCCTTTCAGCGCCGGCCGACGTCCAACTCGCTCGACTATGAAGATGTTGACTTGGTCGAGCCGTCGTATCTCGGCAGCCAGCTGCTCGTGGTCCAGCCCCGCGCCCGCGCGACCGTCGACCTTTTGTGCAGCCAAGTGCTTGTGGGGGACCTCACGCCCCTCCGCTTTGTCCTCTCGGCGCACCAAGACACGATCGAGACGCCGCAGGTCGCCGTTTCGACTGCTTCCTCGGACGTTTTGCTCACGTACGACTCACTCACATCCCAGCTGCCCGAGACCGACCAGGCCTTTGTCGTGTGGCTCAAGTGCGCGTCGGTCCACGAAGTCACTCTTGCGTTCCATCTCACGTACGAGACGGCGCTCGGCGTCCACGTGAGCCTCGAGACGTCGTTTGTCGTCCACGTCGTTCCACCCTTTGCGCTCGACACGTCGCTCTACTTTACGTACCCGTGCCAAGACGCGCGCGTGGGCCAAGCGTTTAGCGTCGTGGGCCGGCTCACGAGCACGGCGGCGGTCCAACTCCGGTCGATTCAAATGGTCGACGCGACCGCACACGCGACGTTTCCCGCCGCGCATGGGCTGGACGACGACGACGCTGCCTGGACGATGATGGGCGCGGGCGACCAGCACAGTTTCCACCTGCGGGTGCAGCCGCACACGGTCGCACCGAGTCATGCGCTGGGCCGCATCGCCGTGTTGTGGGCCACGATCGACGAGGGCAAGCCCGAGACGGTCGTGCGGACCGAGCTGCCGCTGCCGCACGTCCCGTTTGTGTCGGTCCCGCTGAGCGTGGATTTGAACGTGCCCGAGTACGGCATGGAGGGCGCCGTGGCCTCGTGCGAGCTTGTGCTGACCAACCACACGATGCACCTCGTCGCCGTGACCGTGCGCGTCGCGTCCGAGTCGGACTTTGTCGTGTCGGGGCTCGTGGACGGCAAGCTCGAACTGCTGCCGCTGGAAACCCTCGTCTCTGGCTTTGGACTGATCCCCATGCACCCAGGTACGAGTGATAGTGTGTGTTGAGTTTGTTTATGACATGTGTCAGGACACTTGAAATTGCCGACACTCGAACTCGTGCACTGCGAATCCAAGGAAAGCGTCATCTCGTCCGACCAACGCCTCGTGCTCTACGTCGTTCCCCACGGCCATCAATTGTAGACCCAACTCCGTGTTTTAGTTTATTCTTTGGTCGAGAGTGTGCTCAGGTATTTCTCGAGTTCGTCAAAATCATCGTCGGCAAAGTCAAACGCGTCGCTCTCGGCCGCCGTCGTCGGCGCCGCGTCGTCGAGTTGGTTGAGGTCGTCGAGAAGGTGGTCGTGGTCCAATTCTTCCTGCTTGCTTTCGTCCTCCTTGGCTTCGGCTGGCTTTTCCGGTACGGCGTTGAGCGCCTCCATCAAATCCTTTTCTTTGCACTCGTCCCAACTGCCCTTGCGGTCCCATCCGCTCCGTTCGACTTCGACGTGGACGTCGTCTTGTTCCGAGACGATGCTAAAGGTCGAGATGGGCTTGGTGGTCGACGATGCGGCTGTTGTCGATCGGGCCTTGCGTGCTTCCATGTCGGTCCAAAACTGCGCGTCCTTGCTCAGCATTTCGTCGTACGCTTCCTTGTCTTCGTCCGAGAGCGCGACGCCTTCGCTCTGAACCATTGTCGTCGTCCCTTCTTGGACGGGCGCAAAGATCAAATCGACGAAAAAGTCGGTTGCAAACCGCGCGTCTTGGCACGCGCCGTCGAGCTGTCCCTTGGTGAGCCGTAAAATGCCCATGGGAATGTAGCCCGTGTGGAAGGCCGCGCGAAACATGGAAATGCGCGCGCCATTGTCGGTCAAATGGCGGCAGCGGATGAGGATGTCCCCTTGGAGCATGCAGTCGACGTGGAACGAAAGCGACCCGTCCGAGGCACTGACCCACTGCACGCCCGTGCCCTGCTTCACGGCGGTCCACGTTGTGGTAAAGACCAACTTGCCGCCCTTGAAAATCTGGAGGTACGGACAACAGCCTTCCTCGACAATCTCCGTCAGTCCGTCGTCTTCGACCGTCGTGCGCGACCCAAACACAGGGATCTGGTTGATGATCACGCGGCGCAAGAGCAGCGGGACGCCGCGCGGCTTAACGCCGTCGAGCACGTTCGTGAAATATTGGAGGTAGCGTCGCTGGGATGGAATCGTGAGGCGCTCGACCGACGTCTTGCACCGGTCGCTCACGTGTTGCAGCGCTTCCATGGGCGACTCAAACTGGCACGTCCACGCCAAGTAGCACGCAATCACCGTGCCCGTGCGGCCTTTGCCCGTGAGACAATGGATCGCCGCGACGTTCTTGGCGTCGGCGGCGCACCAGCTTTCGATCGACGCGCAAATCTTGAAGAGCAGGCCGAGCGGCGGCGCGGGGTGACCTGGAAAGTAGAATTCTAGCACTTGGTTGTCGAAATGCACATAGTCGTACGTTTCCTCTACCAGCACACAGATGAGGAAAGACGACGACGGCAACAACGTACCGCTGAGGTTCCAAATCATGTAATGACCCTTGTGCTCCGCGTTGAGATGCTTGGCGACAGCGTCGATCGGGTTGTCCTTGATCGGACCGGACTTCGATCCGTGGCCCTTGGTGGGGAACCCCATCGCAATGACCGTGTCCGTCACATACGTAAAATTGAGCGTCGAAATGTCCACCGGCGCGTTCGAGTCGAGAGCATGGTTCAACTTGCGCTGCAACGCGTCCATGTCGGCGGCATCAATCGCCTTTTTCACCTTGATGGACCCCTCCTTCGCCGCATATGTCGCCGCGCTTTGGGCCTTCTTCATGAAGCTGTACATGCCGGACGCTGCGGCTGAGGCCGCCGCCGACGCGGCCGCCATCGTCTCTGCCGACACAAGCTGTCCCCCGCTGCTCGTCCGCGACGAGACAGATGCTTCCCCAAAGAGACTTACATCGTCTTCCGCCTTTTGTTCTTCCTCCGTCGTAGGGGCGCTCACGAGCGGCTTTGCGAAGCGATCGCTCAGACGCTTGAACATGGATCCTTCGACGTGATCGACGCTCTCTGGCAGGATGTTGACTCCCAGAGAAGAAACACGTCGAGGGGTTCCGGATACAATTATCCGGTCATTGCCCTGAAGAAAAGGAATTTTTCGCATGTCATTGACAGTTCAAATTTAAAGGATGAATCATTTACAAAATGAGAATTGTGGAGAATACAACTTGGACATTGTAAATACACCGAAATATGCTAAATAATTGACACAATATATATAAATGGCATGCGCGCGCGAAATAATTTACCGGAACTCCGTGCCGTCTTCCATTTGCAAAAGATATCCAAACGCGATGGGGAGAATCACGAAGAAGACAAGCGTCACGGCGGTCGTCTCGTTGGTCCAGAGGGCACTCGAGAGAAGAGCGCCACTGGAAAGGATGCCCCACGTCAGCATGGACGGCGACTGCGGTGATGCCTTCACGACCGGCACCTCCACTGCAACTTCAGCGCGAGTCGGGGAAAGGACACGCGGCGACACGGACGGACCTTTGTGCTGCAGCTCGACAACGCATTTGTCACACGTGCGCAAGGCCTTCCAGCCGGTGGTGTGGATGCGATGGGTCGAACAATTGCCGCAGACAAAGTGCCCGCAGACGCGGCAATTGTGCCGGTGGAAAAAGGACGGGACCGTCCCGCAGAGCACGCAATGGGCGTCCTTGGACTTGTGGTCGTACTCTTTCTTGTCGGCTACGTGGACGTGTTCGAGCACATGAGGGCCCAGATGCGTGTGCGGCTTGACAGCGGCATGGTAATCCACGTGCTCTTCTTCATCGTCGCCGTTTGACGACGAAGCCGTGACGCTTTGATAGGGGCGGTTTTCGTACAACGTGCGAAAGCGCTTGAGCAGCTTGAGCGGCGAGTCGACGGCCAAGACATTGATCACTACCGCGGGCAACAAGCCACCCAGATCCAAATGCACGACAAACGTGACGTCGCACTGGGTCTCGCCCAGCGGTTGAATCACGTACCCCGAGACGTGCATGTGTGTGCGAACGAATGATTTCGAGACTGGACACGCGGGGTGCGCGATCGACTGCGACGCGATCGCGATGCGGCCGTCGTCCAAGTGCTTCTCGGACGTGACAACGACGGAATCGCGTGCCGTCGTGGGGAAGACCGGTTTGGCCTGATAGTACCGTACCGATGTCTTTGATGCAAGGTCGACGAGTTCGACGACGTTGCAGCTCGCGGCCATGTCGTCAAAGCGCAGCAGTTCCGTCGCGTCCTGGAGCTTTTCGGCCAAAAACCACGCGGGGCACTGGATCTTGCCGGTCGCTTTGACGGCGTTCCACTCGGACTCGGCGACGACGCCGCGAAAGACAGTGATGCCATCGCCAGACGATTTGACTTCGGTCCACGTTGTGTCTGGACACATTGGCGACGTTTTCTCGAGCAGACGCGCAATGCTCTCGGCCCCACGCGCCATGTATTCCGGAGACGCGGAAAACACGTGGGCCAAGTCGTCGTCGTCATCGTCGCGCCTCGCCATGTGCTGAACGGGGGCCGACATGGGCGGCGCGTCAAAGCTGCTGGAGCCTTGTCTCACCAGCATTGGATTGCTGTGGCGACGGACGAGCGGACCCCGGCGGCCATAAAGGTCGCGAAACCGCTTGATCAACTTGACGGGCGAGTCCACCGCCAAAATATTGATCACCATGGCCGGGATCATCCCCGCGAGGTCCATGTGCACGATCAGCGTCACTTCGCATGCGTCGGCTGAGACGGGTCGAATCAAGTACCCCGAAACGTGCGTGTGCGCGCGGATAAAGTGTTTGGTCACGGGCACGCTCGGGTGGTCGATCGAGCGCGACGCGATGGCAATCGTGCCGTCCTCAAGCCGCTTCTCGGACGTGATCACAACAAAATCGCGCGCCGTCGTTGGAAACACAGGCTTGGCCTGGGCGTATCGAACCGACGTTTTCGTCGCGGCGTCCACGTGCTCGACGACCCGGCAAGACGCTGTCATGTCGTCGAACGTTGTCATCTCGGACACATCCTGCAAGATGCCCGCGAGGGTCTTGGCGTCGCACTCGACTGTTCCGATGGCCTTGACTGCGTTCCACTCGCTACCATGAACAAGTCCGCGGTAGACGGTGATGCCATCGACCGTTTTCACAGCTGCCCACGTCGTGTCGGAAGGTGATGGCGCGACCTTGTCCAAGAGCAGGCGGACGCTTTCAGCGCCATGGGAGAGGTACACGGCCTGGGTCGGATTGATGGGGTGGTGGTGGGTCATGGCACTGCTGCTTCGTGGCCGTTGGGGAGTCGCATTGCTGCTGCTGCTGGTTGGCTGGACGGCGACACTCTGACGACGGCGGGGAGGCATCTTGTCGCCGTAGAGGACGCGGAACCGCTTGAGCAGCTTGAGCGGCGAATCGATCGCCAAGACGTTGATGACCATCGCCGGCAGCATCCCGTTGAGGTTCATGTGCACGATCAACGTGACGTGGCATTGCTCGACGTCGACTGGCCGGATTACGTACCCCGAGACGTACGTGTGGGCGCGTACGAATTTGGTCGATTCGGGGTACATCGGGTGGTCGATCGACCGCGTCCCGATGGCAATCGTGCCGTCTTGGAGCCGCTTCTCGGATGTGATCACGACAAAATCACGCGCCGTCGTGGGAAACACAGGCTTTGCCTGGGCGTATCGAACCGACGTTTTCGTCGCGGCGCAGACGTCCTCGACGACGATGCATGAGGCGGTCATGTCATCAAAGGTTGTCATCTCGGACACGTCTTGGAGCTTGTCGGCGAGGAAGGCCGCGGGGCAGTGGATGACACCGGTTGCTTTGACGGCATTCCAGTCGGAGTCGGCGACGATGCCGCGAAAGACCGTGATCCCATCTCCAGACGACTTGGCTTCGGTCCACGTCGTGTCCTGACAGGCCGGCGACTCTTTGTCCAGGAGGAGACGGACGCTCTCGGCGCCATGTTCAATGTACGGCGACGTCCCCGCAGTGCACATGATGGGCTGTCTCTGGGGAAAAAGCAGTTGTGTCACGGTTTCGAAAACCGATGGATACGATCCCCGACGTCATCCGTACACGATTGTGGGTGCAAAATGACCGCCCACGACGCTGCGGAAAGTTCCTCTTGCTACCATCGTCCTCATGCGCATGTCCGACGCGGAGACTTGCGCGGCAACAGATATCGTCAGGCTGTTGCTTTGATGTGAAGTCCACTCTGGCCTATCCAAGGTGGGATCTATTTGGGCCAATCAAACGGTGCGAATTCTGCCGATTGTTCGAGAATGGCACGTCCGTGGACGAGAACCCTGACAGAGAGGACAATTCTCGTGCCCAAAGGTCTTTTGGGGCACACAAAGGCCCTTTCATTTCTTTGCAAGTTGTGGCCCAAAGGACGTTGGGGCCACAACTCGCATAAGAACTGTCTCGAACACAGGTGTTAAATAAATATATACTTCGAAGTAATACAAGCAACGAAGGATTTTTAGAGCCTCCGAAGTTTTTCCTCACGTCACCCATCTCACTCAACATTTAGACCAATCAAATTGAACTATTCAAAATGTGCAATTTAATTGGACGAAAATATTTCTCGCGCTCAAAACATTTAAAATTCCCCCCAGCAACCCCTTTTGGGCCAATTTTCACACATATTGCGATGCTCTCGATCCACCCCACAAAGAAGCCAAGAAGTCATATACGTTGGCATTCAAACTCAACGCGATTGGCCTCTTGCAGTCTACTGGGCCAACTGAACTGTCCAAACTCACCGGCGTCCCAATAGCGAACCTCAAACGCTGGAAACAAAAGACCGCAGTGCTGCTGGCCTTTGAAGGCAACAAGCGACGGAAGAAACTCGACGGCGCTGGTCGACCAGAAGAAATCCCGGACACCACTGCACTTGTTGCATACATGAACAAGGTGCGAGACAACGAGCGTGCTCTTACTTGCACTCATTTAGTCAACTTTATCAAGCGACACCATCGACACTGGCTTCAAGAATACCTCGAAGAAAAGAAGAGAGGCCAAGAATACCGCTCTTTGCTCAAGTTGCTTCAACTGTTCTGTGCAAGGCATGGATTTACGCAACAAAAGCCCGCGAAGTCAAAGAAGCGACAAGATGAGCTAGAAGAAATTCGCCAAGCTTTTGCGGTCGACTTTTACCGGATACATGATGGGTTCTCGCCTCACGCCATTTTCAATGTAGATGAGACAGCAGTGACCTATGACATGCCGCCGAACAAGATCTGGGCGGTTCGAGGTGAAAACTCCAAGATCGAGTGGCGAAAAACAATCCTACCGGATGACGGCCGTGCTTGGTGCGCGTGCGAATGGAGAGAAGCTCACAATTCTTTTCATTATGCGTAGTCAACCTGGAGGACTCATTGACCGCAGCGAATTCGAGTCGTTTCCCATGGGCCACTTCTATGCAGTACAAGAAAGCGCCTGGATGGACGAGCGTGTGTGGACCTACTATCTTGAGTCTTTGCTCAAGCCTCAAATTTCGTGAGCCATCTGTCCTCCTTGCCGACAATTATGACTCGCACGTCAGTGCTAAAGGCCACAAGACAGAGGAACAAGTGGGCTGCCTCGTTGCCGCCATTCCACCAAACGCTGCAAGTGTTGTTCAGCCGCTCGATGTCGGTGTCATGGCCCCTTTCAAGAGACACCTGCGTGACCTGTGGCTCCAAGAAGACCTCATTGAGGGTGAAGATGGCGACGAAGAACACGACGTGGACTTGATGTATGTGTCTGCAAGACAGAAGCGATTTGCAATGATCGCTCGAGCGATTAAAGCTTGGTCCCGCATCACCCCGCAAGAAATTCGGCGCAGCTTTGCAAAGGCATTGCCAAGTTAGTTTTGTATATGATATCATATTATGTGTCATTGTCCACAAGTTACTTTGTCTTTGTAGCCGAACATTCAAAAATCACGATAGGTGAGCGCATGAAATGATGGTCTGGTCGGTCTTGATACCACGAAGGTGTCGATGATCTGACTCGAAGTTGGAATGTCGACTTATTGCGTTATTTACATTGAACCTAAGTTAAATTTACTCATCGAGAAAAATACTTGTTTAACCTACATGTTAAAAATATGCTCCATCTCGGGATTCGAAGTGGTGGCCAATGACATGACCGGTACCTTTGTTTGGGGAGAATGTTCAGTCCGAGGGTAACTTCGCCGCAAGGTGGGCACGTGTTGAAGCTCCCGAAATGGGAGGGGAACCTGTGTGGTTAGGGTTGAAGGATTAGCATGCGGCCTGAAAGGGCAATGCG
>VJMH01005528.1:21400-52958 GCA_009835185.1 Aphanomyces stellatus | reverse complement strand
GCCGTCGGCCGACCCCGAGTAGATGAACCGTTGGCCCGTCGAGTGCATCGGCGAAAAGTAGCACCGGATAAGTGTCTTCTTGACGGCGTGGCCGCGATAGGTCAGGACACTCTGATCCTGCGGGTGCGGCATCGCGACTGCGCCGTCAAAGTTGCCAGGGTATTCGCCGCGGCGGTAGTCCCAGTCGTATTGCCGCGGCATGTGCTGGACGCCGGCGTGGTCGACGCATTTGCGGAGGTCCCACAGCTTAGCTGTTTGGTCCTTGGCGTTCGAGAGAAAATAGTACCCGTCGTCGCGCGAGCTCATGTGCGTGATGCCTTCCGTGTGTCCTATGGAGAGAGAGAGATGGGCACCCGCGGGTGGACGGCAGATAGATACATACCGACAAAGACGCCTTGGGGCCGCGCGTTCGCCTCCGACATCATGCGGCGATCCCACAACTTGATGTAGCAGTCGTCCGAGCCACTCACAAACACATTCGATGACTGGGGGCCATCCACAAACGTGATTGCATTCACGTCGTCGTCGTGACCGTGCAAGTGACACACCGACGTGTTGGTCGTCATGTCATGGAGCACGACGCTGTTGTTGGACGTGCCCGCGAGGAATTCCGTCCCGGCGGCGTTCACGCCGAGGCTCCAGACGCCAAAGTCGCGGTATGTGAAGCGGCGCTGGGGGTCGCAGAGACGGAACGCACATTCCTTGCCGCTGTGGTGGATCATGTGCACGGTGCTGCAAATCGAAGAATAGACCACGCCTTGCGCGTCGGGGGTAAAGTGCGCGTCCGTGACGGTCCACGAGAGATGGCGTACGGGGAAGTCACCCGTCCGCTTCCACGTGGTCGTGTCGTAGATGCACACTTCTTCCATCTGACCCGCCACGAGAAACGTCTCGCCGTCGCTGCTGAAGCCGCCGCAGTAGAGCCTGTCGTGGAGGTCGTCGACGACAACCGCTTTTGCATTCTCACCCAGGGGAAGGAATACTTCATTCACTGCTAAATGTTCGGCGGGACGCAGCTCGCCGCGTTGTTCGCGTTGCGTGAGGAGTGAGAAGAGCCCATGAGAGCGACGCGATGGAACCGACTTGGCTGCCATGACGGACTGATGGAGTCGGTGCCGTTCCAACGAGAAGCTCAGATCACATCGTTCCGAGACACTGGACCACATGCGGGACGTGCGGATTTCGTTGCGCTGCTTGCGCTCCAATGGCGGCTCGTACTCAGCGGGCATTGATGTCAACCCCAAGAATTCAAATGTGCGCGAATGTTCCTTCTTCGAACGATCTTTTCTTCGCGTCAGGCATCTGAGCAAGCACATTTTGAACGAGAAGGGCAGTAAACCGATAGTATAAACAAGTCCAAACAAACTGTCGTGAGAAAGTTGATATATATCGGTTTAATGCACATATATTGACTGGAAAAGAGCTGGTTTGCCATACAAACCTCCATACTAAATACTTTGAAAATGTCAAGGATTTGTCTCAATCGGACTATTTTGACGCAGTTTTGCACAACGCCGACGAAAGTCGAAAATGGCGCGGAAGCAGCGACGGCTGCGCCAGGCGGGTGCGTTGCTCGCGTCGACCACCACTATATGACCGCTTCCAGCGCTAGTGCAATGTTTGTCGCAACTTTATCCTTGCACTCAGCATACCATTCACGACGTTCGTTTCCTCAACTGTGCACTTTCAAAATCTCCTTTTGCCACACACAGACTTGGCCGTGAAAGTCGGGCGAGACAAGCATCGGCTTAAATGGATGCCACCGAACGTCGCGCGTCACGCCTTGCTCAACCGACTCGAGGCGATCCACGACAGCGTCCGTGAGCACGTCGTAGATGACGACTTCGCCGTCGGCCGACCCCGAGTAGATGAACCGTTGGCCCGTCGAGTGCATCGGCGAAAAGTAGCACCGGATGAGCGTCTCCTTGACCGCGTGACCACGGTAGGTCATGACACTCTGATCCTGAGGGTGCGGCTTGTGGCCTTGGACGTTTCCAGGGTACTCTTCCCAGCGGTAGTCCCATTCAAACTGGCGCGGCATGTGCTTGACGTCGGCGTGGTCGACGCACTTGCGGAGGTCCCACAGCTTGGTCGTTTGGTCCTTGGCATTCGAAACAAAGTAGTACCCGTCGTCGCGCGAACTCATGTACGTGATGCCTTCCGTGTGTCCTATGGAGAGAGAGAGATGGGCACCCGCGGGTGGACGGCAGATAGATACATACCGACAAAGACGCCTTGGGGCCGCGCGTTCGCCTCCGACATCATGCGGCGATCCCACAACTTGATGTAGCAGTCGTCCGAGCCACTCACAAACACATTCGACGACTGGGGGCCATCCACAAACGTGATTGCATTCACGTCGTCGTCGTGGCCTTGAAGATGGCACACGGATGTGTTGGTCGTCATGTCATGGAGCACGACGCTGTGGCCCGACGTGCCCGCGAGGAATTCCGTCCCGGCGGCGTTCACGCCGAGGCTCCAGACGCCAAAGTCGCGGAACGAGCGGCGGCGGCGGGGGTCGCTCAGGCAAAACGCAAATTCCTTTTGGCCGTCGTCGCGCACCATGCGCACGGTGCTTGAGATGGTCGAGTACATGACGCCGCGCGCGTCGGGGGTAAAGTGCGCATCCGTGACGGCCCATCGAATGTCGCGCACGGGGAAGATGTCGAGCCGCTTCCATGTGTTCGTATCGTACGTGAGGATGCCGTCCATCTGACCTGCCACGAGGAACGACTCACCGTCGCCGCTGAAGCCGCCACAGTAGAGGCGATTCTGGAGGTCGTCGACCACGAACGGCTTGGCGTTCTCTCCGAGCGGCAGGAATGCCTCGTTGACTGCCAAGTGCTCCGCGGGCCGCAACTCACCACGTCGCTCGCGTTGCGTGAGAAGAGAGTAGAGACCGCGGCAGCGGTGGGATGCCGGCAAGCCCGCCTGGGGGCCACCAACGACGGGATGATGCAGGAGGTGACGCGCGAAGGAGAAGCTGAGATCACATCGCTCCGACACGCTGGACCACATGCGAGACTTACGCATTTCCTTGCGCTGCTTTCGTTCCATCGGCGGCACGTACTCAGCCGCGGCCATGGCGCAGGAACGTTAGTCGCACTGAAGATGAAGTCCCCCGAACGCCCGGAACGATCTTTCGTCTGTCATCCGGATAATGATCTGGGTCAAAATTTGCACATCATGCCAATCGCCATATAAGAAAAGTATTTCGGCTTTCATATATCGGCTTTCATATATGAAAGCCGAAATACTTTTCTTATATGGAGGTTGCATAAAACAGGCATGTGATTTTTTAACAACACATGATAGCACATGAATCTATGGAATTTAAATCCCCTTGCAATTGTTTCTCACCAATTTGGTGTAAGCACGTGAGATGCGGCGGCAGAAGAACGTCGTTGTCGGGGGATGGATGGGGTATATTTAGGAGTCAGTTAAATACAAGGCTCTTATACAAAGTGCGCTTGGGTGCCGTCGTGGTCAGGGTCGGCGAGGTCGGCCGGCGTGTTGTCTTCAATCAAGAGCACTTCGCGGATGCAAATGTCGAGGATGTAGGCCGTGAGGCCCCATATGAGATGCGGGCCGGCCGTGAAGACGGGCGTCGCGTTCTTTGGGCGGATCCAATACTTGTCTTGGACAAGCAGCGCCAGGGGCACCGTGAAGAGGGATTCGACTTCGTCTTCATTCAGATTCAACTTGGATTCGTCAAACGAATCAATGTGCCCGACGACCGGCGTCACGGCCACGCCCGTGATGGATGCCACGTTCGTCCAGTCGCACCGCAAGATCCCGAGCACGTTGACCTGGGACGACGGGACGCCGACTTCTTCCTCCATCTCACGCAAGCACGTCGACTCGATGCACATGTCGCTGCTGTCGACCATGCCGCCGGGGAAGCACACTTCGCCGCGGTGGTGGCGCATGTGCGAGGCACGCAGCGTGAAGATCACGTGGGGCGAGTTGTCGTTTGCCATGGTGCACAGCGGCACGACAACGGCCGCGCGCTTCTGCGACATCTTGGCGATTTGCCGCGGGAGACGGTTGAGACGCTTCTTGATGCGGTCGAGATGGCGCGCCGAGAAGGCTTCTTCGATCAGAGTTGTCGGTGGTTTGTCCTTGACGAGACCTACCAGGAACCCAGAAATAAGATCGGCGAGGACACGGCTTCTTCGAGGCATACCTTCGCCACGGAATGGCGTCAAAAGATGACTCAGTTGATCGAGATCACCCGCTTCGAGGAGTTGAGCGCATCGGCGAAGCGTTTGCTCCCTACGTCATCGAAGTGAGAGACTGTGTTGGCGTTGCGTCATCTCTGCACCTGTCGCTAAACGCAGCGGCCAAGGCCGGCGCCGTGTAATGAGAGACCAAGTACGTCGTGTCGACGGGGTGTTGGGGTAGTTTGAGGGCCTTGTGCGATAGAAAACGCTGGAGCGGCGTCGCCGCCGACGCGATCGTCCACACCGTGCGGATCCCTCGATTCATATTCCTCGACTCGTCGAAAAACAATGGCGACGAATCTTCGAAGCCGCTGCTGAACTCGCAAAGCCACGTCGCATTTTCCATGGATTGATATTGGCCAATCATAGTGGGATGATTGGTGGCAGAAACGCCTGCGATTGGTCGTCGTGGCAATACATGTCCGGATGGAGGCACCGTACAACCGGATGCAAGCGATCCGGATACCTCGTTACCACGGCGAAACGGCGGCCTGTATGAAACGGTGACTCACCCCAACATGTCGGCGCTGGTGCCGCACCGCCCGACGCCGCGGACCGAACGACGAACCGGAAACAATGGCAGTGAGAGGATAGAGACAGATGCAAATGCCACTGCTACCATGCATCCCAAGCTGTACACGCGCCACACGTCGCTGCCGACGTCGGCGGTATCGCCCCTCACTGCAACTGAAGTCGGGGTGGCCATGAGTTGCACGAGGTTGATGTTCTCTGTGGTAGATGTGTGACAAGTCGCCTGGCATGTTCGCGCCGCCACGTTTCGACCGGAAGAAGACGAGCTTGTTTGCGAAATTCGAGCTCGTGCAGCCCAACACAGACAAGCCCGTGAATCAAGTCCCCTCCAAGGAAACATCGTTAAGCCTCCACCGGAACATGGCTGCCTTGACAGCCTTCAACACAAGTACGTCGTCATCTTCCATGCACCCCGTTGAGTTCACATGGATTATTGCATAGAGGAGAAGCAAGCAGCGACGATCTTGCGGCAGCAATTGGAGGACACGCGGTTCGAAATGGATGCGCTCAAGCGTATGTGCCAAGCGATGCAGTATCGCACCGTGCGTGGGTGGTTGATTGAGGTGGTCGTGCGATGGATAGAGGAACTGGAACAAGTCAAGAGCGACGGACAGCGGCAACTGGACGAGGTGGTGGCGTCCATGCATGCGTCGGCGTCGTCGGCGGTGGCGTCGAAATCCAACCAAACTCGCAAGCCCGACGAAGTGCGCAAGATCGAAGAACAACACAACGTTGAAGTATTGCAGCATGCTTGTTGGCCGCGCTGACGACTGAATGTAGATCTTCAAATGGGAAAACAAGTGCAACGAAATCACGACCAACCACAAGCAACTGGCCAAGCTGCTGCAGAAGACGCAGGCGAACGAACGATCGCTGGAGGGGTCGCTCGCGGAAGCAAGCGTGCACATTCAAATGCTCGAAGCCAAGGTGGCGGCGACGACGCGGGAACTGCAGACGATCGTGCGCGCCAAGGCGACCGAAGACGACGCACAGGTTCAGATGATGGCGTCGGGAGATGACATGTTGATGGAACATGACCTTAGAAAGCCCGGGTCGAAAACGACGCGCTCCGATGCAAGATTGTCGAGTTGAATGCAGCGCTGGATGAGATCCACGCCAAGGAACGCGACGCCCGCAATGCCCTCGCGACGAAGACGATGCAGTTTGGCCAGGAGAAGGAAGCGCTTCTGCGCGAGATCAGTCATGCAAGAGACGACTACGCGGCGCTGCGCACGACCTGCGGGGCAGAAATGGACCGCCTCGGTCAGATCATCCATCGGGTGTCGCGTCCTCTCGCTTCGTCTCCATGTTCACGCGCGATTGACGTAGGACGAAGGCATCAAGGCCGACTTGGAGTCGCAGGTTGTGGACCTGACCGACAAATGCATTGCGTTGGACGAGGTATAGATCCATGATGATGCAAACCCGAACACGATGACGTGGTCATTGTAGACCGCTTCGAGTTTACGCAAACAGATCGACTTCCAAACCAAAGTCATCGACGACAAACAGCTCGCGTTGGAGCAAACCAAGACGATGGTTGTGAAGGGGGACATGGAGATCGAGCGGCTCATGCGCGAAATCGCGGGCCTCGAGGCCGACACCGCAACGATGCGCGAGCGGTTAGCCATGGTCTCAGATGTGTGGGCGGCATGCACGACGGCCGATCCGACCGTGCATGCGTTGCAACAAGTACGTTTCATGAAACACCCGTCGTCGTCCTCATGCATCACCAGGGACGAAAGGGGCAGAACGAAGCACTGGCGATCGTGCTGGAAGAGAAGAACCAGGTCAAAGCCGAGCTGGCCAAGGCGCGGGACGAAGTCGACCGCCTCAAGCAGCAGATCGCGTGCGCCGCGCCGAGTGCCGACATCGTGGCCCTCCAGACGCAGCTCACAAGCATGCTCAACAAGAAGAACGAGCTGCTCCTGATGCTGGACCAGCTCAAAGCAGACTTCAGCCACCTCACGACGGACCACACGACGCTGCGCATTAAGTACGACGAGCTGCAAGTGCAATGCGCAGAGCTCGAGGAAATCGCGATGGATCCCGCGGCCGTGATGATGCTGAAGCAAGCTCAATTGGATTTGAAGGACACAGTCGACAAGTTGGTCGAGGCGGAAACGTCGTCCGAGGTGCGCACGACGAGATCACAAGCATCATCATGGTCCATTCTAGGCGGCGTTCACGTGCCTCAAATGCATGTCGGTGTTTGTGCGACCCGTGACGCTGACCACCTGCGGGCACACGTTTTGCGAGTCGTGTCTACAAGGAGGTCGCACGAGCGGCGTGGGCTACACGTGCAAAGTAGAGAACTGGCCCCGGAAGGACGCATAGAATTGATGTCATGATTGTAGGAATGCGGCGAATGGAGCTCGTCCGACGGGTTCTTTGCCAACAACGCACTCGCCGACTTGGCTGCGCGCTTCGTGTACCGCCAGCAAACCGTGTCGAGTTTGACCAATGTGTGCCAGTCGCTGGAAGAGGCCTTTGCGCGCCCCGCGATTTCCGTAAGATAATAGAGATTTACTCCCATGATGGCGCTCGCATTGAATCCGAGAAGGCGAGAACGACGCCAAAATATGGAAGGCATCCAAATCTTTCGCGATGATCTCCAAAACGAAACGCCTCAAAGATCTCGGTGGTTGTAAGCCAATCGACACTCGCTAAAAGAATCATTTTGACCAATGAAATCGCGTCCGTTACGAAGGGGGCAATACTCTCTGTTTGCAACTCTCTTGGGATTTGTATGGGCCGCGTCGCAGTGAGTGACTTTCGTTGCCACAAGCGAACAGGAAAGCACGTTTGAAGGACGGAACCATGTCGTTCGCGGCCACGATGAAGAATATCGCGAACACGAACATGCCGGCGGGCATGGCGGAGCTCGCGAAGAAGATTCGCGGTGAAGGCAACGACTCCAAGTTCTTCACAACGAGCAAGAAAGGTATGGTGAGCGAACATGCAGCAAGTGTGGGGTGATGACGTGGTCTCGTCGTCGCAGGTGAAACGCATGAGTTGCGCACGGAATTGGCCGACCAAAGCCGCGACAAGAAGAAGGATGCCGTGAAGAAGGTCATTGCCAACATGACTGTCGGGAAAGACGTCTCGATGCTCTTCACGGACGTCGTGAATTGCATCCAGACCGCCGACACACAACTCAAGAAGCTGGTCTACTTGTATTTGATCAACTACGCCAAGAGCAACCCCGATTTGACGATTCTCGCCGTCAACACCTTCGTCAAGGTATCTCGCTTTTGCATCTCTCCTCATGTTTCGACGGACAGGATGCCAACGACCCGAATCCGTTGCTTCGCGCCCTTTCTGTTCGCACCATGGGGTGCATTCGCGTCGACCGCATCACCGAGTATTTATGCGAACCCCTGCGAAAGTGCTTGACGGACGAAGTACGAATGCAACATGAAAGACGACGTCATTGTCTCACGCATGTCGTCGCAGGATCCGTATGTGCGCAAGACCGCCGCCATCTGCGTCGCCAAGCTGTACGACATCAACCCCGAACTCGTCGAAGAACAGGGCTTCTTGGACATGCTCCGCGAACTCATCTCCGATTCCAACCCGACGGTATCTCACAATGTCACTGAAGATGTGGACGATGTCTTCGTAGGTCGTCGCCAACGCCGTCGCGGCGCTCTCTGAAATTTCCGACAACGGTGGCCAACAACACTTTAAGATCACCAAGTCCGTGCTCCAGAAGCTTCTTGCGGCGCTGAACGAATGCAACGAATGGGGCCAAGTGTTTGTCCTTGACGCGCTCGCCAACTACGTGCCGACCGACTCGCGCGAGGCCGAAGGCATCATCGAACGCGTGACGCCCCGCCTCCAGCACGCCAACTCGGCCGTCGTCTTGTCGGCCGTCAAGGTCATCATGAAATTCCTCGAAAAGGTGTCGAACGCTGACACGGAACGCACGTTGTCGCGCAAGATGGCGCCGCCGCTCGTCACGCTCTTGTCGACGGAACCCGAAATTCAATACGTTGCCTTGCGCAACATCAACTTGATTGTCCAGAAGCGTCCCAACATTCTCTCGAGCGAGATCAAGGTGTTTTTCTGCAAGTACAACGACCCAATTTACGTCAAGGTTTGTCACGAACTGTACTGGCGTCGTGCTCATTTTTGGTGTAGATGGAAAAATTGGAAATCATCATTCGCCTCGTCTCGGAACGCAACATTGAACAAGTGTTGCTCGAATTCAAGGAATACGCGACCGAAGTCGACGTGGACTTTGTCCGCCGCAGTGTCCGCGCCATCGGTCGCTGCGCCATCAAGCTGAACAACGCCGCGGAAAAGTGCATCAACGTCTTGCTTGAACTGATCCAAACCAAGGTCAACTACATTGTCCAAGAAGCGATCATCGTGATCAAGGACATCTTTCGCAAGTACCCGAACCAGTATGAAAGCATCATCGCGACGCTGTGTGAAAACTTGGACACGCTCGACGAGCCCGAGGCAAAGGCGTCGATGATCTGGATCATTGGCGAGTACGCCGAGCGCATTGACAACGCCGACGAATTGTTGCAATCGTTCTTGGATGCGTTTGAAGACGAGACTGCGCTCGTCCAGCTGCAGCTCCTCACGGCCACCGTGAAGCTGTTCTTGAAGCGCCCCAACGAAACCCAAGCGATGGTCCAAGCAGTGCTGAAAAAGGCCACGGAAGAGAGTGACAACCCGGATTTGCGCGACCGCGGCTACGTCTACTGGCGTCTCCTCAGTGCCAACCCCGAAGCGGCCAAGGCTGTTGTCTTGGCCGAGAAGCCTGTCATCAACGACGACACGTTCACGCTTGAACCCGCGCTCCTCGACGAATTGATTGGCAAGATCTCGACGTTGGCCAGCGTGTACCACAAATTGCCCTCGGCCTTTGTCGTGCGCACCAACATTGCGGAAATTCAACGCCAAAACGAAGAAGAACGCGACACTGAAGGTGACGAGCGCTATGAAGATGCCGAAGGTGAAACGTCCGACGGCAGCGCGCCCCCAGCGTCCGGTGGCGGCGGTGCCATCGATTTGTTGGGCATGGGTGGCCTCTCGGTGAGCGGCGGCGCATCCGCGGCCGCCCCGCCTGCCGCCCCCGCTGGCTTGGACATCTTTGGCGGCGGTCCCGTGTCGACACCTGCCGCACCGGCCAAGAAGCTTTCGCCCTACACGAACGCACAAACGGGCAAGGGATTGATCATCCAAGGCAGCTACAACCGTCGCCAAGGCACGTTCTCGTTGGACTTTGAAGTTGAGAACCAGTCGAACGTGACCGTTCCTGGTGTTGCCATCCAATTGAACAAGAGCACGTTCGGCGTCGTGCCCACGCAGCCGCAAGTCAATTTTGCGCAGCCGTTGGCACCTGGCGGACGCGCCAGCGTGTCCATCCCCATGACTGTGAGCCCCCAATTCGTGAATGCCACGGTCGCCCCCAACACAGTCGTGCAAGCCGCGTTGAAGAACTTGGGCTCTGGCGACGTTGTCTATTTCTCGACCGAATTGGACGTGAGCGTGTTGTGCACGGAAGCCGGCGCGGTTGAGAAGGGCGACTTCATCAACCTCTGGAAGGGCATTGCGGAAGCGAACGAAACGTACTTCACGCTGCCGCTCACTGGCGCGACGTCGTCGGTTGACGGCCTCGCAAATGTGTTCAAGTCGCGCAACGTGTTTTACATCGCCAAGCGCGCCGTGGACGGCAAGGAAATCGGCTATTTCTCGTTCAAGACGATGACCAACGTGTCGGCGTTGCTCGAAGTGACCTTCGACGGGTCGAACATGGCCAAGGTGTGTGTGAAGGGCGAACAAGCGGCGTTCAACCCAGTGTTCCAAAAGATGGTTGAGCAACTCGCATTGTAAGAGTCGGAAATGACGACGACGACAATGTTTATCATCTTTATGGACAAGAGGGCACTTATGTATGCCATCTAATATACGAACTTCTCTATACATACTGTGAAGGAAATCAGCAATCTCATGTAGAACTTGCTCCTCCATGGAGTGGTCTCCATCAGGAAGCGGAAAGAGTTGTCATCATGTTCCTCAGCTAAAACTATCAACTTGGGCCTGCGCGGCACAGTGCTTGTTTCAAAATGTGCGCTTCAAAGGTCAAGCTTCCAAGGCCAATCAATTTTTATTCTTTGACATGCTATTGAATTTGTGTTTTGTATGTTAGTCCTTTTATATTTAATTCAGGGAATTTGCCTTATTGTAGGCATATTGAAAATATGTAATTCCTATTTAGGACCCACTTCGTCTAGCTTTCTCCGTGCATAAATCTTGAGCTCGCGACGGGACCGCGCGTTGAGCAACCATGGCACGCAATGAAGAGAAGGCCAACTCCATGATGAACAGATGGACAACCATGAAGCAAGACATGTCCAAGTCGTTTCTAGGGTCCGTCGTCATTGCCATCCCCTACGAACCTGAAATGTTTTACGCTTTCTAGGAGACGGCCATTCTTGACCTCGGAATGCGAGAGTTTGCCCGACGCCGAGCGATATCGTCTCCAGGTTATTCGTATTATCTCGCGCAAGGTATCCGAAATTCAAAATGGTATTGCCTCAATCTCCCATGCATCAACTCACGCATCCCTTGCAGCGTCGTTGGGGGAGCACGTCATCCGCGACTTGAACGACATTATCAACAAACGCATTGGCGAGAAAATCCGATGGGAGAAGCGTATCGTGGAACTCGGCGGGAAAGTGTATTCGTCCCGTACAAACGACGACGAAGGATACGATGCCGACGGGTCGGTCCTGCAGCGCGGCTCGGGCTACAAGTATTTCGGCGCGGCAAAGAATTTGCCCGGTGTCCGCGAACTTTTTGAGAAGCAGGACGCACCGCCCCCGAAACGATCTCGGTAGGCTTTTCATTTTCCCAACAACACTCGTACACACTGACGCGGGAATTGACAGAAAGGATATGTACCAAGGGATTGAACCGGATTACTATGGCCACCGTGATGACGATGACGGCGAGTTGGTGCGGGAAGAAGCAATCATGGAAGCCAAACGCATTCAAGAAGCCATCGATACATGGAACGCAAAGGAAGCTGAAAAGGCACGTGCTCAAGCGCAGGTACAGAACTATCAAACGTGTATGTGCCCCACCATGTACCCCTGCATGTTCTATAGGCCACGGCTTAGTTTTCGACCATGCCAAAAAGTGCCGCTTCATCGTCCAATGCCAACCTGCCCACTTCAAATTCAATAAAACTCCTTCTTTCACCTCCTGCTTCTTGACTCGTAGTGAAACACATTGCGTTTGGGTTTTGCACACGGTCCAAACATTCTATTACGAGACGGCAACAGCGTCATATAGGCACTACCGCTGTCGACGTTTGGTCTCCTTGTGATTTAATTACGGTGGCGGCTAATGGGATCCATGTTTTGGGCGATGATGTAGTCGCGGGTGGCGGCTTGCCATTCGGCCGACGTGGTCTTGGGTTCACCGGGGGCGGCACCACCGAAGTCGGGGCCTAACATCACAAATTCAACGGTCAGGTTGCCTGGAGGCTTTCACGAGGTTATACCAGAGTAGCGGAGACCACCCCAGATGAGAGCAGAGAGACCGAACGAAGCAGCAATGCTCACGCCGATGGCTTGGCCCTTGGGGACCTTGGTCAAGTATTCGAAGATCATGATTGTATCGGTCGGCTCAACGTCAGTAAATGCGAACTCCGCCCCCTCGCCGCCACTTGTTTATATTTGATTTGACAGGTACTCGAAAAATTATACTTATTGCCACGGGTTTGCAGTATCTCTTTGAATGTTACCTACAAAATCCAAATCCGCATCGTAGAGTTTGTATAGTTGTCAAAATCCTGTGATCAAAACTCACAAAGGCACCTTATAAAGAAAAAAAGTGCGAAAATTATCGACGACATCAACATAAAAATGAATCCATCCGGATACGCTTGCGGGTATAGAAACACACGTTCAAGAATCGCCACAAACACCCCACGCAACCAAGTTTCGCGGTGGAATTGTCGGCGGAAGTGATCTTGAGGCGCGTGCGGGGGTGATGACGGGCCTTCCATTGATGTGCATGACGCAGCGGTGTGGTTAATGAACCTCTATGATGGATATGCAGATTATAGCATGAAGTATTTCGACTTGGCAAATCCTGGGGTGGATGGAATACGAGGAGTTGACTGCATTTGTGAGCATTTGTCCATGCGGGCGACTGCATTTTGAGGAGCAAAGCGATGTACAGAGCGCATATATTCAAGTAATTATGTCATCTTGAGATCTCGGCAAATGGACAGCATCATTTCAATCCCACGCAACGCACGCACGCGTTCCTTGATCGCGTCGCTGCGCTGGCATAACTTGGCCAAAAGGATCGCAACGTTCTTCCGCGCGGACTTCTCGTCCTTCATGTGGCTCATGAGGTCCACAAGCAGTTCCAACCCTTCTTCCTCGACGATAACATCGGCCGTGGCGCCGTTGGGGAGCAAGCCGATCCACAACTTGGTGCAATTGGTCACCGTGCGCTCGAATGCCGCGATTTCGGACGCCGCCAACGTCGCGCGGCGGCCGCGCAGAAAGCGAAGCGTCGCGCACACGCCTTCACGCCCCTCGAGGAACTCACGCGTCGTGGGCACCTCCAAACACCACGCTACGTGGCAAAACAACTGGGCTTGGAGGTGCCAGTGAAGCGGTGACGCGCCTCGCGTCACCTCAAACACACGCCAAAGGACCTCGAGGGTCTCGGAGGCCGCAAGGTCATGCGCGGCTGCCCCGAGCGTGTGGAGGCGGCAGAGAATGCCGACAAGTCGCGCCAGGAGGGCTTGGTCGGGCTCACCTGAATCCGAGTGAGTGGACGACGCAGCGCGAAGAGAAGAAAGTCGAGACCTGAGGAGGACGCACGCACGAGCCATTTCCGCACCAATGGGTGGACACCTGCAGCATGCATCTCGAGGCGAATGCGCGACGTCGACTCGAGGGATAAATTCAAGAGCACGGCCATGGCGCGCTCGACGACAGTCGCATCGCGGACCTTTAAGAGGGCCACGAGTGCGTGGGTCATCTAAGTGGTCAACGTCAGTGCCAAGGTGACCCCGCGGCATGCATGTACCTGCGTCGGAATGGTGTCTTCGGTGGCCACGACGTCGCGAAACACTTGGATGTTGGTCAGGTTGAGGACAAGGCCAAGCAAAGGCAGAAGGGAATTTTTTTGCCGATGGGCCAGCGCCGCCAAAATGCCCCCGAGCGTCGGGCGAATCATCGCCGTGGTCAACACCGTGCGGCATGACTCAACTTCCGACGCATGAAACAAGACGTTGGCCACCATCGATCGCGCGGTTGTTCCCTCGAGACGACGCAACAAGCCACGCAGAATGGGCATCGACGACGCCACAAACGTCTTCCACAGCTTCACGTCCATGCACGCATCGAGGAGCGCCAGCACACCGTCGACGACGCTGGCTGGGTGCACCGTATCGTCGTCGTCCACGACATTGGTCATCCACTGGCGCAACGGGGCATCCAAAAAGAGCCGATGGTGGGTCCCAGCATCGTTCATTGCGACGAGACACGCGAGGATCTGTTTGGTTTCGTCCTCGTCGATTCCGTCCGAGACGATCCGTTGGCAGGTGCGTTGGAGCGCGCCCGACGTGCGAAAGAGGAGACGGCAGTCGGTGTCGGCTTCGAGCAACGGTTTCAGCAGGCGCAACACGTCGGTGGTCTGCGCTGCCGTTTGGTTGCCCGTGCTGTCGTCCGACGACGGGAGTTTCTCGAGTAGGCTTGTCATCGTGTGGAGGTGCCACGTGTCGAGCGAATGTTCCTTGGACAGTTGCGAATCCAACGACGCACGACCTTGCTCGTCCTCAAAGTCGACTTTGAGGTGGACATATTGCGCCATGAGATCAGAGTTTTGCGTCTCGTCGGCGTTCACGGCCGCTTCGACTGTTGCAAATGCCCGTGCAAAATCCTTCTTCAAGTGGAGAATCGCTGCCTTGCGCGACAGCGCCTTGACGTGTTTGGGGCTGACAAACAACGCGCGGTTGCAGAATTCGAGCGCGTCGTCCAATGCGTTATCTTGGCGCATGTACGCTTGGGCGATGTTGGTCAGGATGAAGGGACAGTAGGGAGCGTCGTCAAGCGCCTCCATGTACGCAGTCACAGCCGCAGGATATTGCTTTTTCTTGTAGTACGTGTTGCCGCGGCGTTTGTTTTCTATACAAAGAGGATGAAGCACGTGGCCCGGCAAAAATGTCGTACTTTCCGCTTGCTGAGCTTTTTCCCGCGTCGATTTTTGTCGCTTTTCCAAGTCTTCTTTGAATTGAGTACAAAAGTCGGGGTTCGATTTCTCAAATTCTTCGTTGCGCATCTTCTCAAGCAAGGCATCTTGCTGGGTTTGCTCTTCCAGCGTCACGGGATCCTTCGGAACCCATTTGGACCACATTGAGTAGTCATTTGCTAGTGGAATCCGTCAGAGGATCTGAATTGAAGGAACGCATGCAACCATCGCGGGACTTGTATGCTTCGACGACGCGATTGGCCCACGTCTCGGCCTCCATATTCTTCGATCCATCGTCTTCCTCGTCGTCAAAGACAGCAAAGCGCAAATTCGCTCGCTTCCACCACAGCTCTTTTTCCTCAAGTTTTTCTTTTTGCTTTCTCTCTTCCTAAGAGGGCTGTTTTTAGCATGCGTGAACCACTGCGAAAATACCTCGCGCTTTTTGCGCTCGGCTTCTCTCTTCTTGCGCTCGGCCTCTTCCGCTTCTTCTTGCTCGGGTGTCTTGTACCCCGGAATCTACTCTTCCATATAGATGAAGATTTTCTCACGAGAAACGTACGTCGCAATTCTCTGGGTCAAACGTCCCGTTCTTGATCTGCTCCACTGCGCGCGCGACCTAACGAATCCCCGCAGGTGAGAAAGGAGGACGAGGACAACGCCACACCGCGTCAGATTTTCGAATAAACTCTTCAAGGTCTTGGTTGGATGTCCCGGTGCGGCGCTCGATATCCAGGAATGCCATGGGATCCATCATGGTTCTGTTGCGGTGGCAGCTCGCGCGCTTTTTCGAAACAACAAATGTCCAGCATTCTCGAAAGGGGGTGCTTCGGATACGGTGACCCTTCAACTTGTCCGGATAAACCTGTTGAAATAAAATTCACATTCGATTCCAGGATATTTGCGTGTCGCCCAATGGCGTGAAGCCATTTGCTTTCGCTCGCCCAAGATCGAAGCCTGCAGCGCGCGCGGGGTGCGATGTCGCACTACTTGAAGGTTCTTCTCCAAGACGTATTCAATGCAAGTCGCTGCCGATGGGACGACGGGAGGAAACAATATTCCTTGGGCAATCCCATCCAATACTTTACCCGCGTGCGTGTGATGGGTATCGTTCGTGCTTGTCGCGCCCAGGCAATTGAACTCGGTTGGTGCTTTCGACGGAACCCATCTCTCACAGCGCAGCGTAGACGATGGGACGGCGGTAATTGCCGTACAATTTGCAACTCCGATGCCCTTTCGAGTTGGAGATCTTGTAGGATTTCTATCGCCTTTGCTCCTCGATGATCGTGTGATGGAATATGTAGGTCGATTGCATAGGGGAGCTGCAACCATCGCGACAAGCCCTCAGGCCAAACTACATCCTCTCGACTCAGTATGGCCTCATTGTGTTATCTCAACTCCTCCTCATTATTTCGCAGCATTTTGCCCGTGCAAGATCCAAACATGGAGACCCTTCGCTTCCTCGAGATCATCCAGTTGTATGGACACAGCATCGCATCATCTTTCCAACGACACATGCATAGATACAAAGATAGCTATTTCTCAGGGAGGACAACAAGCGTATCCGAACTCACGCGCCCCCTCGCGCCGCTCCCAACGGCTGTCATGGCTGGCATCAAGCGCAAATTTGGCAGCGATACGCTCGAATATTTGTTCGACGACGGCGGGGGGCTGCAAAAGCAGCGGAAGCTCCAAGCAGGGGCCGAAGAGTACTACCTTACCGTCCCAGATACCGAGTGCGACCGCCTCGTCAAGGGCCAACGGCACTTGGAACTGAGGTATTGTCCCATGATAAAATATGCCCACAAAAAGTCGCATGGCCTGCCATGTTAGAGTCAATAAACCCCCATATTCGATCATCGTCGCAGGCGACAGGATCCTCTTCAACGGCTCGTACGGTGCAAATGTCCATGCGGTTCGAAATTATGCCTCGTTGGCCATTGCATTGCAATCGGAAGACATCACGACGCTTTTGCCCGCGGGCGTCCCATCGAATCTTGGTAGGCGCCGTGGCTGCTTTCTCGAATGTATTTCTAACTCTTGCACAGCACCTGCCCATTTCAGAGCATTCGTGAGTGAAGCAGACGAAACCATGTTTGGTGTTGCCATCTTTGAGCTCGAACGGCCCGCCGCCGCCGTGCCGACAGGCGACCCCCGTTCGTAGCCGTCATTCTCGTTTGATTGTGCTCATCTATGGTGCGTATGTAGTCACACTGGTGCAGGAATTGCTGGAAGAAGCCAACATGACATTGGAGCAACTCACAAGTCGACTTGCTACGTTGCCTCCGCCTGCGATTGTCGACGCCTTGAGCCAGGTAGACTCGCCCACTCGTTCCCTCCATGCTCATCCATCGTTTTTGTAGTTGCAACTCGATGGCATGATCTACAAACTCCCATCTGGTCACTACTCGTTCCTATGATGATGATTATCCACACAAAGACGAGTGTTCATTGGTTTTTGCCAAAGCGAAGCTGCGTAATGTGTTCGGCTTCCCGCTGTACCATGTACGCCCACCTCGAATCGGTACAGGGCGGTTTGTACGGTCCGCCGTTCCGTGCTTCTTCTTCGAGAAGGTACATGGATGCTTCTTGGAGTCGAAAGCTGTAGCTACCCTTGCACATGAGTCCATGAGGGTCGTCGCGTGGGATACGAAACGGCGTGTCGAGTGCTGGTATCGTACAGAACGGGTTGCGTCGCTTGAGTTTGAATTCGAGTGCGAGGTGGAGGTGCGAGCTCTTGGAAAGAAAGTCCGAATCGGCGACCATGCGCCACATGTAGTTGATGCCATGCCACAAGAACGGCATGGGTCGTACCATGTAGCTGCGCCACGTCGCGATGGCTTCGACGACGGCCAAGGACGCGTCGCGTAGCGCGAGGACACTTTCGAGGAGCTGGACCGGCGTGGCCGCAAAGGACGTGGCAAGCCCAACGAGTTGGTCCAGGCACATCTCCCTCGTCACGATGGCCTTGAGGACAAGGATTTCTTCTGCCGTTTGCGACGGGTATTGCGCATACGACGTCGACGCGAGCGGTTCGAGCCGCGGCGGTTTGCGCATGGCTTCGATGTGAAACCGATGCTGAAACGGTCAACCACAGGTCAAGCGGTTCGTGTTACAAAATCTCTACCTACGCACGAGCTGCAACAACTTTTCTTGCTGTCCCATGACTTCCATGTCCTCTTCGCGCTCAAACGATTCGTCCAACGTCGGCCGCAAGAGCTCCCACTTGGCCTTCTCGACTTGGTCCGTCTCGGCCACGGCAACGAGGATCGTGAGGGCTTTTGCGCGGATGTTGGTTGTCTTGGACTGCGTGGCCGCCACGACGAGGCGGTCGACGACGAGGTCGAGCTGCGCACGCGGCATGGCGTTTGCATCAGCCAAGAGCCGGAGCCCTTCGAGCCCCGTGAGCTGCAGCTGGAACGACTGGTCGAGGAGGCCCAGGACGGGCGCCAACCCTGTCGAGACAAACCAGTCGGTGCCGTTTACTTGGGAGAGACGCACGAGCGCGTGCATGGACCCGAGCCGGACTTGGCACACCGTGTCTTGCGTCATGGTCAACACCGTCACAACGAGCGAGGGAGGCACGGCCGCGCGGCTCCACTTTTGAATGCACTCGATGGCCAAGAGGCGGGACCGCCACGGACGCGCCTTGGCGAGTCGTTCAATGTGACTCAAGAGGAGCGCTTCGAGGTCGTCGGGGAGCGAGGCCGATTCGCCCGCGAGCTGCTCGACGACGATTTGACACACCAAACTGTCCTTGTCGTTGACGAGTTGTTGGATCATGGGCTCCAGCACGTCAGCTTGGTTGATGCCGAGGAGCGCGATGGCCGGTCCCAACGACCCGGCCACGGCGCGCCGGACGGACGCGCACGGATCTTTCGACAAGGAAAACACCGACGGCAAGATCGAGAGCGGGACTTTTGGATGGAGGGGCACGATCGTGTCGGCGGGGTCGACAGTCTCGGTCGACGACGGGGACAAGGCCGCACTGATCGGAAACGCCGCCTTTGCGGCGGCAATGCGCACTTCCATGTTGGCATCTCCGGCCAATTCAACGAAATGATCGACCAAGACGTCGGAAAAGTCCTTGCCAAAGACGCCAAGAAGCCGAGGAATCGACTGGACAGTCTCGTGGCGCACTTGCCAGTCCGCGTCACTCACAAACGAATTCACGAGCGGCAAAAGTTGGCAGCGGACCAGCCGTGCGGCGGTCTCGTCCAACGGCGCGACGACAGACCCAAGCGCGCCAATGGCTTGGACAGCGTAGAGACGAACGAGGTCCGAGTGGTCCCCGCAGAGTTTCTCCAGCGAGTGCAGGACCCATGTCATCGACGAAGCGTCCATCGCTTCAGCGAGCGCTGGGAGGCTGTACACGGCGGCGCGGCGAACGAGCGGCGCGTCGTCCATCGTGAGGCGCTCAAACAACCCACGAAACTGCACTTGAATGTCTCCTTGGACAAGGGGATAGGCGAGCGGCAAGATGGCCAGCGGGATGATGCGGGAGCTCGGGCTCGAGTAAAGACTGAGGCGCGCAATGAGCGGCGGGAACGAGCGCACAAATTCATCCCGCGGCAAGGCGGTGCCAATGGCTTTCAATCCGTCGGCAATTGCGTCTACGCACGTTCAGAAAAGACTAGACAAGTACGGACCTACCCCATGTCGAGTTCTTTTCCATGACCGAGCCATTTTCAAACACATCGAGGACCAGGTGGAGAATCCACCACGAGTGGGTCTTGACATCTGAGTTCGCGCCGTTTTGGCGGAGTCCAATGCACCAGAGCGCAACTTTGATCAACCCGCGGGCGAGGTCAATGACGTGGCGTTCTCCTTTGTCTGCTTGCGTGTCCAGCCCTTGGAGCATCGCCTGGATGGCGGCGCGGGCCGTGCACCGCGGCGCTGGCTCCTCGGCCGTGTACGTGAAACCAGTGGCATCGAACGCAGGGTCTTGGATGCTGCCATGCAGGACGACACACGCACACGACGGCATGGATTTAATGGCCTACACTCTTCATAAACCAAGGATGGTCGTGGATAAGACAACCGTACCCACGATAGCTTGCGTACAAATCGCTTGAAGCTCGTGCGGTCGTCGTCCGAGATGTAGTGTTCATGGCGCTCGTTCGGGTTGGCCGATTGAATCAGTCGAATGTTCGTCTTCATGTTGTCCTTCAACGCAGGCAGCCACGGACCTGGCGTGACACAAAAACTGAGGAGAAGCGGCCGCGCGAGGTTGTGGATCATGTGCAGCGCCTCGCGGTGGGTCAAGTGTGTGATGCATTCGCCGTTGATGGCCACGAGCCAGCTATCGACCGAGACGTTGGCGCGGGAGGCGGACGTCCCGTCTTTGACATTGACCACGATGGTCCGCTACAGCAACATGAACATCACCCACGGCGAGTCTCCCTACCTCGTGGATGTTTTCGACTGTGATGCCCATGGGTCCCGCCGGAAACGACGCATCGTAGAGCGGCCAGTCCGGGTTGCCGTGTTTGATCGTCCCGTCGTTTGAATACCAGTCATGACCCACGACCCCGTCGAAATTCGGCAACAACGCTGTCGGCTGGAAGAGCTGGTCCATCGCAAGCGGCACGTTGCCTTGGCTCCACAAGTAGTACTGGAGCAAGAGATCAGACGGATATTTTTCCACGTCGCTGGCGGTTTGGCGCATGGCTTCCAAAGCAGACTCGAAAATGTGAATTCCACATCGTTCGGCAGGGGTCGCCGGTTCGATGGAAGTGTCCACGGGGGTAACAGTTGCGGTGCTGTGTGTGTGGTCGGCGCGGCGAAAGCGAAGGCGAATGGGGACGCTGATTTCCTAGACCAACGATTATCACATGACGAGTGACAAAGTAAATGAGTCACGTGAACCAACCTCCTTGGACAATCGCGTCACGATCGGGCCTACGTTTCCGTCCTTGATGATGTTCCCCGCACATCCGATGAGGACGTCGGCCTTTTGGATGTTCGCGTGATAGGCAGCGCCGCCAACGATTACATCCTGTACGACGACTCGGCCAAGGACATTTCCGATCGTCCACTTCATGTGTCCGTCCGTGATGTCGACTTCGTATTCTTCGTTCAAATGCAATCGCCCGTTTTCTGGAGTGGCTGTCGTCGAGTGAGGTGCCGCGATGGCAACAGGTGGTTGCTCGAATGCCTCGATCAAAGCTTTTGCCTTGTCGGCGAAGTACATATCCACTGCAGCACTCACGTCGTCGTGGGCCCGGGTGAGGAGGGCACGCATGTCGGACTCGAGCACATCATCTCCAAGCAACTCCTTCAACGACGTCAGTGATGTCTTCTCCAAAGCGTTCGGGGGTGGTGGCGGAGTCGTTGGCGATGCCGCGACTGCGTCTACTTTGGCGGGGGGTGCTTGAGGAGAATCCTTGGACTCGTCTGCAAAATAGTGTTCTGCCGCAGCCTCGATGTCCCCGTTCACCTTGCGGAGCAATGCACGCAGCTCATCATCGGGCTTGGAAGGGCCTACGATCTCCCTCAAGGACACCAACGCTTCTTCGAGAGACGAATTCATCTTCGCCACGTTCGGCGCGGAACAAGTTTATCGAAGAAAGGTGGAAGGATTTGTGCGATGGGAGTTTTCGGCGTCTCCCACGTCAAAACCTGAAAAGGTAAAAAATATTTTTGTACAATCGTTCTCGATACTGAATTCAAATGATTTTCCGACACCGAGTTGGTGATGCCTCATGATATTAAAACATCGAGACGAATAAAATTCACGGTGAGCCATATCCGGATAAAACTCTCCGGATACGTTTGCAGCATGGTCTCCTCCATGAGCGAGAAGCGTTGCAGCACGCAAAATCCATCGAGGCATACACTCGCGTGGACAAAGGATATCAATAGTCTTGCCTATGTGGAAGGCACCACCTCGTCGCTGCAAAAATACTTTTCAAAGTTCAAGACAGGATATTAATTGTTAGAGTTTGTTCAAGAATTTTGTTGAGGGATTTCTTGCTTGGGCTTGCATGATGGAGAGACGAGAAGAAACACCATTTAGTAGGTAGGATGCACAATAGATGTGCACTCAAAATGCTGAAGGAATAATTCAAACCGTTTCTCTTCGCCATCAGGAATCTCCCATACTGACATTTCTAACATGTAAATGTTAAAATACATGCATACTCACTCACTCGCCAAAAAAACCCGCAAAAGTTTACCAACATTATGCATCGTGAAGATTGACTTGAGCTCTTTGTTCTTTGTCTTCAATTAGTTACCTCCCCCGCCCCCCAATTAAACGAAGGGGGAGCTCAGTCGAATTGCATGTTTCATGTGCAAGCGTTTTCACACAAAATTGCAAACTGCCAGAGTTGTCGCCGTTTGTTTTAACCTTCACCTCGTCGCCCGACAAACTGAAAGCTTCGTGGCAATCGCTTCAACTGACTTGCTCAGCAATCGCACAGTTAGATAATGGGGGCACGCTGATTGGTCGGTATACAAAAGTGCATACACTTGTATTTATCCGGAAATCCGCATAACTTTTTTGGACCCCACAGTTTTCAAAAACAGCGGCCTCGCTCACAAGACACCTCGCCGCGAGCTTTCGACCAGGCGAGACCCCACGCGAGCATGGCTGGTACGTCCCGCGCCCTTGGTGTGTCTTCTTCGGTGGTCTCATGCGCACCGTTCCATAGATTCCGCGAAGGACAATCACATCAAGGTACGCACATGAGCCTCCTCGTTTCCACGGCGAGCTTCGCTCGGCTGGAAAGTGGCTTGGGCATTTGTTCTCGGTTTTGATTGGCCCAAACTCTGTTGTGTTCTCGGCGGTTCCTGATTGGCTCAAAATCAGGACACGGAGAAATGCAATTGGCAGAGTCTCAGGATTTCAAATCTTGCGCCAACTTTGGACGACGTCTGACATGATTTTGTGTAGAACGAGCAACAAGAAGACGACTCTACCAGTAACAGCAGTGGTTGTGTAACGTGTGGCTTGGACAACAACGCATCCAGCATCCTACTTTGCGATGGCAACGGGTGCAACGCCGAGTACCACATCTACTGCTTGGTCCCGCCGTTGAGCGAAGTGCCCGACGGTGATTTCTATTGCCCTTCCTGCAGCGGCAAAGAAGGTTATGAAATCCGACCAAGCAAGGAGCGTGGCGGCGACGAAGAGGAAGGCGACAATTTCGTGAACGAAGCCACGAACTTCATGGGGGTCTACCGTCGATGGAACGTTGGAAAGGGCAAAACCAAGGTTTACTACAAGCCCTACGTCGTTCAAATCGAGTCTGCCTCTGGCCGCCCCATCCAGTTGGGTCTCTTTCGCACGGAAGAATTGGCTGCCGAAGCCTACGATTGTTCAATCGTGAAATCGCAAGGAACGTCGGACGTTGCCCAACTCAAGTTAAATTTTCCCGACAAGTTGGACAAGTACAAAGAGATCATCACGGGCACGTACGTCCCGGACAGCGACGAAGAAGACGAGGACGATTCGAAAGGGAGTCGCCCAGTTCGCATCCGCAAGGCCCCGAAGAAATTAGGCTCGACGCCGTCGTTTGAGAAATTTGCAGTGAAACGACGCACAAAGGCCGAAGAGGAAAATGCCGAAAAGGTCAAGAAACGCAAACTCGATTACCAAAACCTGCGCGAGGGGGACATCCAGACCAAGTACATTGGCGTGCTGGTGTTTTGGGAGTACTCGGTCGCGCAACTGAAGGTCCTCGACAAGGTGATTTTCATCGGCCGCTTCAGCACGCCGGAAGAGGCTGCGTTGGCGTATGATCGCGAAGCTGTGCGTCATTATTGCCGCGGCACGCCGTTGAATTTTCCCGAGCGTCGCGACGAACACCTCAAAGCGTTGGAAACGTCGAAGAAGACGTTGGAAGTGCCTGAAAATCGGTACAACAAAAACGTGGAAAAGTTAACGGTACGAACGATGTCTACTGCTGTGTTGCACCTGGCGTCTCATCTACGATTAGTCGTGGATGAAAATTGTTGGCCAAACAGTCAAGTTGATTGAAGCGTCTCGTCGTGTGCAATGGCCGTCGTTGGACATGGATGCGATCGAAAAGGGGCCTGTGATCAAGGAGCAATTCACGGCACGCGATAAGAAGGTTGTACAATTCCTCGTGAATATGTGGTGTAACTTCGTGGATTTCGTAGCTGCGCAACTCGTGCCTCTCAGTGTTTTCATGTGTGGACAGTATTATCCAGGTACATCTGTCTTTGGCACTCTACTTGGCTGACGAGGACTTAGGAATCGAAATTTTACCAAGAAAAGTCGCCCAGTGGCATGTTTTTGAACCCGCCGCCGGCAGGCTGTTTTTTGGAGCTCATTGCTCCCCGCGCGTACATTGGATACTGCGAAGCCATCAACGAGTTCTCGAAATGTGAATTGGACGACACGAAGGATTTGGCCAAGGCGATGTCGACTGTGCTGGATGCTCGCAACAATTACTTGAAGAAAAAGACCGCTGAAGACAATATGATTCAAGAACTCGATGATTTCATGTCGACTGCAATCAAAACGTTTGAGCCGAGCAAAGCGTTGCCGAACGACCCTAACTTCTTTCCCCCGTGCAAGTACATCAAACGAACAGTGCAACCCACGGCGAAGTCCATTGTACCAACTGTGACGGCGTCTGTCGCGGCGTCCGAGGACACGGAGGAAGTCAAAGCGGAGGACGTTGAGACAACGACGGCGTCGGCTGCACCTGTTCAAGATGCCCCACAAGAGGTCCCTGTGGAAGCTATTGTACAAGACGACGTTGTCAAGACTGACACCTCGGCGGTGGTTGCAGATGGCCCAAAAGAAGAATGTTGTTTGGCGATCTTACAGTCCAGTGGCAAGTACGAATTGTACCCGTTGCTGACGTTGGAGCGTGCGATGGTGGATGAAACGACTCCGCTCCAATGGACGAGCGACGAAGTAACAGCCCATGAAATTGGCGAAATCGATGCGTTTACGTTTGGTCTCGACATTACCCCGTCGTCAACGGAAGACATTGTCCCAACGTTGTGCCTCACGTTCATGCACGAGCTAAACAACCGATCGCGCGCGAAGGAAGCCATCGAGTTGAAGGGCAAGAAAGCCGAAAAACTATTTGCGTTGCAAGCCAAGTACCACAGTTTTATGGAAATTTTTCCAAAGACAAAGGCTGTGTTCGAGTCAGACATGCGGACAAACCATGCGATGCGAGACAACGCCAAAAGTGACCTTCGCTTGCTTGAAACGATGGACGATGTCCTCTTGCCTGCCGTCACAACGGCTCTCTCGACGTGTATGGTGCATCTGAAGACATATTGCGACACGCTAAATGCCCGCCGAGAGCAATTTGCGCAAGAATACCAGTATTACCTGACCGCGCTGCAGCAAGTCGTCTCGTTGGGCGACCACGCGTCGCTCCAAGCGAGCTACATTTCATTTTTCACGCGCGAGTTGCATGCTCTGTGGAAGGAAAAGTTTGCATCAGTTGAAATATTGTACTTGTTGTTGCGCTCGATGAGCAAGGCGGCCGCTGAAGATCCCGAAGCCGACGAAATGCTCTCGACCATCCAAGAGGCGATTGCGCAATGGGAAGAATTTGTGTGGCCCGAATTGGTTGAAACGATGCCGTATTTGACGGCTGGCAATGCGTCACACTCGGTGAAAATCAAAACCGAGCCCACCGTCGCTGTCGACGAATTGAAGGGTGTGATTCAAACGACGTTGGCTCCTCGAGGTACATGCATGTGATGTTGTCTCGTGGTGCCATCGTTCCACTTCTAGTGGCTGCCACCAATGGCATCCCAACCCCGATTGCCAAGCCGCTGACGCTCGTGATTTACCACCCCGCCTGCATTCGCCATCAAACCCCGCCTGAACACCCTGAATGCCCCGAGAGATTGACGGTTGCGCCACTCCATTGCGATGCTTGACACGTTTTTTTCAACGTAGAGAGCCATCGTGACGCTGCGGCCACTGACGCAAAAATACCCCAAGGCCCTCTCGGTTCTGGCCCTCGATCTCACGGCGGACGAATTGTCGCCGTCCGAAACGACGCTGTTGCTGGTCCATTCCCCGCACTACTTGAAACAGCTCAAGGAACGCGCGTTGAGTGCGGCGACCCGCGCGCAGGTCTTCGAAACGGACCCTGGCGACGATAACGATGGCATTGAAGCCGCCGCCCCCGACACGATTCGTCCCTTTGCGGCTGTTGGCGGTGCCTTCAAGGTGGCCGCCTCGATCAAGAAGGACTCGGTCATGGACACGTACGTGAGCGCTGCGTCGTGGCACGTGGCACGCATTGCGGCGGGCACCGTGTGCCAAGCTGTGGACAAAGTTTTGAACGGCGAATTCCGCAACGCGGTCTGCTTGGTCCGTCCACCTGGTACATTGGCGTCGAGAATATCATTTGTCAACGTGTGAGTAGGCCATCACGTGGGTCGCAACGGCCGCACCCCCAACGCCCCGTCGAGTGGCTTTTGTCTCTTGAACAACGTGGTCATCGGCGCTCTGCATGCGCGCATGAACCCGACGGTCACCCGCGTTGCCGTCTTGGATTGGGACATCCACCATGGCAACGGCACGGAGGAATTGCTGCGCGGCGACCCGCGGTCGTTCTTTGCGTCGATCCATCTCTATCACGACAATTTCTTCCCCGGCACTGGCCCCACGGCATCGGAGCCCAACATTGTGAACGTGGGCCTCGAAAACTCGGGCTTGGGCTCTGGGTCAGAGTACGTTTCATCTTGTGTCGCTGCGTCTCATTCGGAGTCTGTAGAGCTTTCCGCCACGCGCTCACCACGGCCGTCTTCCCTGCCATGGAGGAATTCAAGCCCGACATCATTTTCATTTCCGCGGGCTTTGATGGCCACAAGGACGACATCATTGGCGGCTGCGCGGCCGTCGGCAACAGCAAAGCACCGGCCGGATACGTTGAAGCGGTACGCTGCCACTCGCAAGAGGAGATGATGATGGATCATGTGTGTGTGGATAGGATTACGCGTGGGCGACCAAGGAAGTGTTGAAGATTGCCGACCGCTGCTGTAATGGTCGTGTCGTGTCGGTTCTCGAAGGAGGGTACGACGTGCGCCAGGAAACCAATTCGTTGGCCAAGTCGATTGCTGCGCACATTGACGCGATCGTCGAAGGCGTCGTGGAATCGACGACCGCGGCGGAAAAGGCCGCCGAAGCTGTGGCGACTGTGACTGGCGAGACTGCCCCAATGACTGACAATGACGACGAGACCCCCGTGAAGATCGAAGTGAAGCAAGAGCCCAAGTTTGAAGGGCGGTTGGCCCAACTGTTGAGTCAGAACATCAACGATGAGTCGATCGTCATATACGACGACGACGACATGGAAGAGTAATGTGGGGACGATATGACGTGGGTTGATGCGATAATATACATGTGGAGCACATGATGCCATGTTGTTGTCCATCATCGGCACTCTTCAGATTCGGGAGCGTTCGCGACCCTGTCGCGCCGCTTCCTGTGGAAATGGATATAAAACCTCTATATTCATATACGCCACCCACATCGAGTTCGACAGTCACATTCTTTGTTCTCGATAGATACGCTCTCGAAGTCAAGAAGATGAACCTCTTCCAGAACGTCCGCGAGTACTTGACGCCGGTGCTGGCGGAATCGGGGTTCTTGACGGAAGGCGTGCTGACCCCAGAGGAGTTTGTCGCGGCGGGAGACCAGTTGTGCTACAAGTGCCCGACGTGGCGATGGGAAGGCGGCGACGTGAACAGCCGTCGCTCGTATCTGCCGCCGAACAAGCAATTCCTTCGCACGACGGGGGTTCCCTGCCGCCGCCGTGTCACGTCCTTGGAGCAAGACTACATTGGGGAGACGGCAGTCGAGGACGAGAACGATTGGCTCGAGACGCACAACCAGAACAAGCATCTGAATGACGACTTGGTCGACCGGCTACACCACATCTCGATGGACGAATCGGCCCACGACGCCGAGGGCCCCCCATCGTCCCAGATGAACATTCTCGGGGCGTTGGTTGTCGATCATTTCCAAGTTGACGCGGACACGGCGGCCGTCGCGGCGGCGGCCCCCGACATGAGCACGTTTGAAGATGAAGACAACCTCGTCGAGACGGACGAAGCCGCGCTCACGTACATCACGGCGTCAGAGCCCGAGCCGACGGAACTAGATGCCGACGGCAACTTGGTCTACACGCGGACGTACGACCTCTCGATCAGCTACGACAAGTATTACCGGACCCCGCGCGTGTGGTTGTTTGGGTACGAAGAAAGCGGCGCGCCGCTCAAGCCCGACGACATGCTCCAAGACATCATGCAGGTATCCTGGTCCATGTGCATCTTCATCGACTCATACGCGCGCGATCTAGGACTATGCCAACAAGACAGTCACGATCGACCCACACCCGCACCTCGCCGGCATCCCGCATGCCGCGATCCATCCGTGCCAGCACGGCGCCGTCATGAAGCGCATTGTGGCCAACTTGATGGGTGGCGGGAAGGAAGTGCGCAGCGACCAGTACATGTTTATCTTTCTCAAGTTTTTGCAGTCGGTCATCCCCACGATCGACTACGACTACACGATGGAAGTGGAAGCCAAGTCGTAGTAGACATGTCGGACGGGATGTGGGTTTCTCTAACTTATCCATCCCCTTGCTCTCTATACACTTCTTGAGTCCTCGTCGGCGCCGCCGCCGCCGCATGTCCTTGCCTTGTCCGCTTCCTCGTCGGGGTAGAGCGCGGCATGGATCCATTCGCCGACCAAATTGTTCTTGGTCGCGAGATAATGCGCGTACTGCGTGTGCAGGCACTTGACGGACGCGGGATTCCGAATGCCAGCAATGCCAACGGCCTCGAGTGCGCGGATCCATCGCTTCCGGACGACGAGCGCGCGGTCGGCGGGTGTGAGCAAGGCCATGCGTTCCGTCGAGTAGTCTGCATGCATGCGCGTCATGGTCTACGTTTGCATGAGGACGTGGCAATGGGAATCGGTGTGTCTACCTGAACATGGGTAGCGGAGGCGGCCAACCGGTCGGTAAATTGCGTGACCAGCCCCGCGGCTTCGAGGACCGAGATGCGTTCGCTCAGTTCGTGACTTGCGAGCCAATAGATTGTCGGAAACGGTTCCGCCATCTTCCGATGGTGCTTCTTGTAGTCATCCATGCAATTGCGCAAAGGATAGAGCAACAACACACCCGGCTCCATCTCGTGGGTCTCGCGCGTCTCGTACATGGCGGCGACGCGGATGAGGTTTGTTGGGATGTACCCCAAGTTGCGCTCGATGGCGGCGAGGATCGCGGGGTCCGTGACTTCGCATGGGATACCTTCAATGATGTCACTGATGTCGTCTTCCGGCGGCGGCGGCAAAGCAGCCGCGAGATCACCAAGGTCAAGCATCGTCGAACTCTCTGCCGAGACTGGCGTCACCATCGTCGTGAGTGTGCTTGAAGGCAAAAGGTGCTATGAGGAATGGAGGTGCCAACGGACCAATCAGATGGCGGTATTTCCAATGGACCAATCAGAGGGTGTCCTTTTGAAACGATACAACGTCGAAACGGGAATGCTCCATGGACACGGAGGCCGCGGCCTTTGTTGAGAGCCTGCAGTCGGGACAAGAGATAAACACCGAACATGTAGACGCGTGGATGACGGACGCCAACATGGACATCCTCCTCCGGCACAACTTGTTCAGTGGCATGCAACTGGGACTGGAGAGCTGTCGCGACGACGGAGGAGTCGATCAAATCTTGCGCACCGTCATCCGATTCATAGACCAGACCGTCTTTGCGCGCGCACTGGTAGTACACTACGCCTTGCAGCTGTGATGTATCTCCTTCTAGAGCCAAAGTGCTGCGCTCTTGACCAGTTTGTCGTCCATGCTGGCCTCGAGACTCGGCGACGCCTCGACGGCAGCCGCGATCCCCACGTCGGTACACCCATCATCCCACATGTATGTCTTCCTGGTGGTCAGTGTCTCTTTCCACTAGATCCTTTTTCAACTTGTGTCAATCCTGCGTGCAGCGGCAGACACCGACCCTGCCACCTTGGCCACCTGCGCCCTCGATCCCATCTTGGCACTCTGGCAGTTTCTGGTACAACACTTGGTCGATTCTCCTCCGACCCTATTCTACCTCTAGCTGATGCATGCGAACACTATCATGGCAGCCATGGCCGCCTTTGTCGACCATGCGCTCGTCGTCGTCTTGCATGTTGCCGACCCCTTGAGCCGCCAGCGTCTCTTTTCTTCTCCACGCGACACACGAGTCCAGGCTGTCCTCGGTCTCTTTCTCGAACATGCAACACCCGACACATGGGTCTCTGTGCTTCATTTGCTCTCGCTCTACCTCGACCACGGTGGTTGCATCCCTGCCACCCTCGTCCCATTGCTCTTTGCCTCTGACTCCCTTGTGCTTCCTGCCTTTGCTCCTTCGCTTCGTCGCCCTCATCTCGCTCGCAGCCTCGCCCATGTTGTCCATGTGCTTCAATTGTCCTCCACCAAGCTGCCTCAGTCACCGCTGTCTGACGCTGTCGCGCACACGCTCTTCCACGCAGCCTCCAACCTCGTACGTGTTTCTCATCGGCCACATCATTACCCCTTCGCCAGGCCCTCCATCAAGTCAACGTCAACGTACATGCAGTGTCGATGGTCTGGTTCGTTCTCATCCACGCACCACCGTCCGCTTCGATCGACGTCGTTCCATTTCTCACCGCGTCGCTTCAACTGGCACGAGTTGACGACACGACGACGGCCGGGGGAGATCCTGCACGATCGTCCGTTCGTACCACCCTCTGGCGATGCGTGCACGGACTGCTCCACCGCACCACCACACAGGATGGACCATCGACATTGTCGTCTCTCCAATGTACGCGACTCGTGGAACGTGGAGTACGCCCAGCATTGACGCGCCTCGTCGTCTTGCTCCAGCAGCACCCGCCATCGTCGTCGTCAAGCTCTGGCGAAGACGCAAGTCTCGATCCGTCCGCCGTGCAACTCGTTCACACGCTCCTCCTCCTTGCCAACGTGTGCAAACACTTGTCCAACGACACCGGCGACGAAAACGACGAGGCTCTCGCCGACGCTTTGGTCCCTCTTCCTTCTCTTGTTCATTCCACCAACCTCTTCTCTAGACACATACTCTCGGCGACTGCTTTGCAATGCTCTTGGTCGCTTCCCATGAGACCCTCATTGATGCACTCTACCGTGCGATTGCAGCTGTCGTTGATGCTGTCGGGTCGACTGCCGTCGCCGCTGCGTCGGACCATCTCGACGCGAAGGCGCATGTCTTGCTTCTCACGAGCTTTGTAGCGATGTGGACGGATGTGTGTGCCGTCTTGCCAAGCTTGCCAGGTGTGTCCCAGGCCACACACTCCCAGCCCACGAAGTCCCCTGAACAATGCACCCAAAGCCCTCGGATGTGCCATTTCCGAGGGCACACCCAAAGTATACAAACCTGCATAGTAGAGTAGAAGTAGAACGAAAGAGGTAGAACCCATAAGGTAGATGTGGCTCGGAAAGCCGAGCCATACAAAAGTAATTCAGTTTCCAATTTGCCAAGTTACCTCCTGAGTCCCTTCAAGCTTTGCTGCGTCGTTGCGGCGCGGCGGCGGAGCGCTCCCATCTGCCGCGA
>VJMH01005528.1:0-21380 GCA_009835185.1 Aphanomyces stellatus | reverse complement strand
GCAGCTGTCGTTGATGCTGTCGGGTCGACTGCCGTCGCCGCTGCGTCGGACCATCTCGACGCGAAGGCGCATGTCTTGCTTCTCACGAGCTTTGCTGCGTCGTTGCGGCGCGGCGGCGGAGCGCTCCCATCTGCCGCGACGCTGCTTGCACGCGCCCGTGTTCTCTCCGTCGTGTGTTGTTTCTCGTGCGACACACCACCTTTGTTGCATCCTCCTTGATTGACCATCCGTCGTAGGAATGATGGAGAACGTGCCACGATACCTTCCATCACCGCAGCCGCCGCCCTCGACGCCATCGAGGCCGCCCTCGCCACCGTCCTCGTGCACAGCCGACAGCCTAGATCCACATTTACATTTGACGACGACCCGATGCTTTGCATTCTCTTGATTGACACCCCCGACGCAGTCGACCCGCGCAATGTGGCTGCCGCAGCCGCCGCCATGGACGTCCATCTTTGGGCGGAATTAGATCAGTCGCAACCTTTCCTTCCATCGATCGACATAATCCTCGACCTTTACGGGATGCACGCGGTCGCTGCCACCGACGTCGTCTTCCTCCTCCTCACGTGGCTCCGCACTTCTTTGGTCCCGTTGGCTGCATCCTCAACGCCGACCCCCCCCGACGAACTGGATCTCCATCGCCGCCTCCTTCGCCACCTTTGCTCCATGCCGGCGTTGGGCTTGCCGTCGACGGCTCACGCGGCACTCGTCGTCACGTGCATTGAGTGCGTCGATCTCGCCATCCTCGACCTCCTTACATTTTGTTTCTAGCGTTGTTGCACACACGCTTGTGCCATCGTTGCCGTCGTCCGTCGTGCCCGACAGACTCGTTTGGAAGCGATGCGGCCGTCGGCTTCGCGCCCTCGCCGCCGTATTTGCATATCTCCGCGTCCACTCCATGCACGACAACGACGTGCATCTCCGTCATGGCCTCTGTTGCGCGCTGCTCCCTTGCGTCGCCCATATTGGGTTCGCCAAAGAAGCGGCGACCGTGGTCAAGCGAGACTGCAAGATCGTGGTTCAGAGCCTCCTCGAGAGCTTGCTCTGGTGTGCCGCGTCCGTGGCGCCGCTTGCGTCGTCAACCACTGTGGCGCAAGTGTGCATGCTGTCCACGCTGCTTGTCAACCTCTTGGTCGCACCCGTGCAACGACGTTGCAGATATTAACGGTATGCGGTAGACGCCCTTTGCGCACAAGTTTATCGCGCAGACCGCGGTCGTCGTGCGCGAGCATGTGCCGTCCATGCTTGACCTTCTTGAGCACGCCGCTCCTCCGCTGACGCACGACATTGTGGACCTCCTCGGCGTTGCCGCGCGGTTCACGCAAGCGTGAGTTCAATGACATCGCGAGATGGTCATAACTCTGTGTAGGGAGGTGCAAGCTGCAAAAGACCAACTCGTCCGACGAACACCGACGGGCTCGGTGATAGTCACGACAGAGACGATGGCGATCCTTGTCGACGACGCCTACGTTGCCCTTCTCCTCGACCAGACCAAGTAGGCGTGACATGAGTCTTGTGACGAGGAAACCAACGTTTGGGTTAGTCCGTGATGACCCGGACCCCCAAGAGCGACTCTTGATGGGCGTCGACTTTGTCGGGCTGCCGAATGAACATCATGTTGGTTGAAATCCCAAGGGCCGCGGCCAGCCACCGCGCGAGCGCGGGCTCGAACGTCCCTTGCATCGAAATGTAGTCTAAGTCAATGTCGAGGACGAAGAATAGTCGGGATGGACATACCTTGAGCGTCGAGTCGATGCATCATGGCGAACCCAGCGAGGCACTTACACCTACCCAGACACGCCATGAGCAAGCCGTGCGTTGCACGTTGTACCACACGGCGCTAGTCGCAAGCGGCATGTGGCGTCGCTTGAGCTTGAAGACGATCACGCCACCCGAGAAGATCAAGAGGACGCCCAAGAACGCGTACGAAAAGACGGCCGAGAGCATGTCGATCCTGCCGTCCAGGACGACAACCAACCTGGCGGCAACTCCAAAGTATGACAAGACGATGTTGTGGTTTGTGTAGCGCCACGTGTTCTCGGCGAGGAGGATCTCGGGCATGACGCGGCGGCGGACGAGCATACACTGCGCGCTGCTTCACTAGTCGAGAGGGAGCGTTGAGGATGACGATGCTTCATGGAGCAGACAACGGTCTTACGTCCAGCAAGCTTCTCTTCGTTGATGGAGAAGTCGAAATGGTGCACAGGATTCGTGTGTGCGCCGTACGACCGCCGGCTCTGGCGCTCCATCGTCTCTGTGAATGCCACGTTCAACAAACACCTTCATTTTTCTTGTCATTCAAGGTTGGTCCATTTCTATTTTTAGAATTTTGATCAAAATATTTCGCGCCTTTTTTCGCGTGGAATCTAAATTTAAAATGCCTTCGAACCCTCGTTCGAGAGATATGTGAGGACTGCGGGCAACGATCCAGGGGTGACGGCGATGTAACTCAATCCCTCAGAATCGTGCACACAAAGACAAGGACCCTTGCACGTAGGCATGGGATGTGCACGTATGGCATGTCCTTCAAGACGCATTGAAACGCCGCCCATCGGCACAGATGAACACTCTCCCACAAGAGACACGAAAACGGCATCGCAACTCGACGAGGCAGCCAACGCAAGCGCGAGTTCCTCATGGACATGTCCAACACGTCTCTCTGATGAAAGATATCCCATTCCTATACATGTTACTCCTCTAGCCCGTGATGACACGGACGCCAAGCAACGACACTTTGTGGGCGTCAATGTTGTCGGGCTGACGGATGAACATCATGTTGGTCGAAATGCGCAATTCTGACGAGAGCCACTGGACAAGCGCCGGTTCAAACGTGCCTTCAATCGCGACGTAGTCAATCTACAAACCACCACACTGGTCGGCATCGTCATCGTCGCGACTCGTGCTCTACCTTGAGTTTCGGGTACATGCGATCAAAGACGGCGACGACGTCGGCGAATCCTTCCTGGTCGGGCGTGCCGGGCTTGTGCACGTGGACGATCTTCAAATTCTCCGTCTGCTCGTTCGTGCGCACGTACAAGACGGCCTTGTTCAAGAGCGAGAGCGAGAGATGCTTGCAGAAAAACACGATCGGAGGCGCGTTGATGCTTTGAATGGCCTACCAACGCAAACTGTCTCAACAAAACAAACACGGTGCCACAACGGACCCGCTCGATCGTGCGTCCGCCAATGGCGCCGGTCCGACCGACGAGCAGGAGCGGTTCTTCCAATTCGTCGTCGTCCGATGCCTTGTCGTCCTTCTTGTCTTGTTTGGAGGGACAGAGGCTCTTCATGACAAACATGCAGCAACGGAGGAGCAAGATGCGTTCAAGCATGATCATGATGAGCGTCGCGACCACCAAGAAGTACAAGGCAAAGATGAGCGAGACGACGGGGTCGCCCAAGAGTGTGCCAAGAAAGCCACAGAGGACCATGAGTGCCGCGACGATGCACTTCCACCTAATGCAGCACATGTCAACCTCGAGAGAGAGACATTCCCTGGTTGCTTCTGGCCTACCACGCCGCACTCGTCTCACGCGGCATGTGGCTTCGTTTCAACTTGAACACGATCGCGCCAAACGAGAAGATGACGAGGAGGCTCAAGAACGCGTACGAAAAGACGGCCGAGATCATGACGATGTTGCCGTTCAAGACAACGACCAAACTCGACGCGATGGCAAAGTACGACAAGATGATGTAGTGGTTCGTCCGACGCCACGCGTTCTCGGCAAGGAGGAACTCGGGCATGACGCGGTCGCACGCCATGCGCCGGACGAGGCCCGTGATGCCGACGTACGAGGTCAAGACCGACCCGGCGAGGACGATGAAGCCATCGATGGTGACCCACAGTTCAAACCATTTGCCAAGTGTCACGCGCGCCATGACAGCAAGGACAATGTTGTTGTTGGCGATCGTGCCTTCGGGACCGAGGAGTGGGAGGACGCAGAGGTTCAAGATCGAGAGCGCAATGTTGAAGAAGGACGACATGAACCACATGTTCTAGACAAAGATGACGAGGCGCGGAGAGGGAGATGTCATACCCGCAAGATCGCGCCAAAGATGCCCGGTTGTTGCTCTTCGACAAAGTTGGCCGCGGTTTCAAAGCCCGTGACGCCGAGCATGGCCGAACTAAAACCAAAAAAGATGGCCGTGAATGCATTGCTGCTAATGAGGGTGCCGCAGAAATCCAGCGCCGGCAGCGGCGTTTGGAGGTTCTCTTGGATCACCTGCACACAAATACGTGAGTGAGGCGCACAGGTCGAGGCGTCCTACCTCAGGATGATGGTACGCGAAGATGAGAGAGCCGACGATCAATATCAAGAGGGTCACGACGTGAAAGATGAAAATGCCCAAGGCAATCACCTAGGAACATGGACATGAACAAACATGGCGACGACAACGTACGGACCGAACTTTCGCTAAGGCCCATGACGTTCAAGACGGCAAAGAAGAATAAAATCCCTATCGCGCTCTCGACATTGTTGATCGTGGGAACTTGGACGCGGAGGTAGTCGGACGCGGAGACGGCGCCGACGACCCCCGTGGCCAAGTAGGCAATGACAGCCAACGCCGCGGTCATGGCGGCGACTTTCTTGGATGTTGTGTTGAGCATCGTGTTGTACGAGCCACCGTTCAATGGGATGGCGCTCACGACTTCGACGTAGATGAAGCGGAAGAGGTACATAACGCACGCGACCAAGATTGTGGGAATCGGCGCGAGTTTCCCGGCTTTCGAGGCGACGATGCCGGCAGAGTAGAGGCAACTCGAGAGGAGGTCGTTGCCGCTGATTGCCGTCGACGGCCACTCGGAGAGAAGATGCTTGGGGCGCTGCATCGACTGTCGAATCGTGTCCAACTCCTCCTTGGGAACGGCCATCTTGAGAGCCGATCCGTAACTTGCGTACGACCAATGCGCTAGGAAGAGAGTGCGTGAGAACATCCAGCGGCGGCACTTACGTCCTCGGAGCGTCTCATCCTTGACGGTGAACTGGAAATGGTGTTCGGGGTTTGTGTTGGATCCGTACGATCGGCGGCGCTCCATCGTGGCGTCCCCGACGATCTGACTTGTGTGTCCCAAAACGTGGCTAAATTCATGAAAATGATCGACTTTATAAACGAATTATCTAAAATTTCGTCGAAGTACCAAGCGCACCCTCATCGTTTAAAATATAAAATGAGTTATTGATGAAGAATCATTAATGCAACAAAAGAAGGAGTGTGGAATTCCTGGCGACCGAGCAGCCTCTCCCGCCCGCGAACCAGCCGACGAAGCTTCACGAGGAGTCATTCCTCGCGCTTGCCTCATGCAGACAGAAGGTGGCGGTAAGCGCGCCACACTTTTCTCATTCAACAAGGTCCTGGAAGCAGAGTGCGAGAAATGTGGTTGAAGTGGACACATTCGTTTTCTCTTCGGTACGAAATTCGAATGATTGAGTTCGAAAATCAGTCTCCAACTTCACTTGACGGCGAAAAGGGTGCAACGCCAAGGTGCATGCATGCATCGGCCGCAGAGAAGTCATCGTTCATGCTATAAAGACACTCCATGTAGTCCTCTCCTGCACGCACCCGGGAAGCGGAGCGCAGGAGTTCGTGGTGATGTTGAAGGTAGCCACCGTTTGAGTCGAAAATGCCAACAATGACTTCATGCTGCATGCTCCAATGCAATTGAATCCAAGGCGTGCTGCTTCCCCAGTGTCGTTACAGTCGCCAAACAACACATTTCGCGACGCTGTGGTCTACTTCTGGTTCATAAAGGCCGTCGACGAAGGGCCTATCGCGCAGAGTGACCTGATTGTTTGCAAGACGTTCTCTCTGTGCCGCCAGGGAGTGGACAGGATCAGTACATCGGCCATCCTCATGCGACCTCGAATAAAATAATGCAAAATGTTCCACGCTAATGCATAATGACAGAAGGGTGCCACGAGGTCGTCTCGGTTCTGCGGCTCAATCATGGATGCAGACCACTACACGAGAAAGCAAATTGTTGTGCGATGGAGCACTTGCATGGGGAGCATGTCTCGGAAATTGGTTGTCCTGGTCAGGTTTTGAATCGAGTGGGTCTCCGTCGATCACGACACCGAAATCGACACCGGCGACGGACGGCTTTGGCGCGCAAACAGGATAATCGACAGAGCCAACACACCGCCCGCCGCCATCGCGATGACTCGCGCACCAAACATGAGCATCACCCTTCGATCGCACGCAAGTGAAAAACAAGACTTGGAGGAACGTGGTCATAATCCAAGCTTGTCATTCAGATTAATAACTCAACGTCGAATTCCGTGGTTTAGTGTTCAAAGTTGTCCTTCAGGGTGCTTAAGAAATACTCAACTCCAGCAGTCGCCGTCCTTGCGTTTAGATACCAGCTTGCTTGGCACGTTGGGCAGCGTAGTAAGCCTTCATTTCTTCACGCTTGGCCAAGGCACGCTTGTGCGTACCCAAGCGCTTCTTGGAGAATTTGTAGATGCGCTTTTCAGCGGACGAGCCACCGGACTTGATCATATCCAAGATGCGCTTTTCGTAGGGCATCAAACCAACGACTTCACGCACGATGGCGCGGACAAACTTGGTCTTCTTGCCGGCGCGCTAGAGAGGCCAAAGAAACGCGTCCATGAGATTCCCTGCACGATGACCCTGTCGAGAGCAATGAGGTACGTACACCCTTCTTGGCGGCGGGGCGGGGAGCGACTTCTCGCTTGGTCACGGGGTAACCCTTGTTCAAGCCAACAGCAATACCGGTGGAAGACATCTTTCTTTACTTTCACACTAAAACCGAAAAGTAAGTTCCGCCGTGCCCATGCTCCAGACCACACCAACCAATGCTGTCCTCCAATCATCTCTTCCATCCGGATAATTGAATCGGGAAACCTCCATCATATTATATTTCGGACCTCCAGCATATTATACCCGATGCCCCGCACACCATCCAAACAACCGGGGCAGCGCGCCGGTTAACCGGACTGTCGACTAAGTTGAACCGGTTAAATGAACCGGTTCCAACGGCCCCGTCACTTTTGATTTTTCTAGAAAACCTTCGGAAACCCATGTGCCTGGGCGAACGTTCACGCCAGATTTGAACGTGTCGTCCGGCAGAAGCATGTTTGGCTCGCGCGGTGTCTCGCGCCACTCGGATGTCTTGGACTGCCCTGTCCCGACGGACCCCAAGGAACTTACGTCGCTCGTCGATGAAGTCAAGCGCCGCGGCAACCAAGCGTTCTCGAAAGGCATCATGGAAGAAGCCGAAGTCTTGTACTCGCGTGGGGTCGAAATCGCCCAAACCGACGTGCACATTCTCTACAGCAACCGGAGCGCCACGCGCTTGAAGATGGGCAAGAAGGACCTCGCGCTTGAAGACGCTGAGGCGGCCGTCGCTGCGCACCCTACGTTCGCCAAGGGCTTTTTCCGCCAAGGGCAAGCGTTGATCGCGTTGAAGCATTTTCAACGTGCGATTGACGCGCTCGCCAAGGCCGACTCGCTTGAAGCCGGCAACGCGAGCGTCCTGAAGGCGTTGGCCGAAGCCAAGGACTTGAAGGCCAAGCAAGGCGTCGAAGCCGAGCGCCCCGTCTCGCCCAAGAAGCGCACGATCCACAACACACCGAAAACGACGAGCGCGACCGCCGCCGCGCCGTCAGCAACCGCCACGGGCAAGTCGGATGTCGTCGTCGAAGATGGCGAAGAAGACCTCAAGGGCGTCCGCGGCTACAAGAAGCTCGCTGACGGCCGCGTGACGACCTACTTCAACACGGACTTGACCGACGAAGCCAAGGCGTTGATTGGAAGCATCGCGCCACAAAAGATCAGCGACGCCAACGCCGTCCAAATCAAGAACGTCGACGGCGGCTCGGCGTGGAACCAGGGCAACTCGTTTGAAGAGAAGGACATGACGACGTTTTCGCAGAACCGCGTGACTGAACTCATCAAGGCCATCCCGCCGCAGCCCTTGACGTTGGACGGCGTCGCCGGCTTGCTCGCGATCACCGACATCAAGGACATGACGGGCGATGCGTCCATTGCCGTCGTCCGCGGCGCGAAGCGGTACATATTCGACTTGAACTTTAGTGTCGAGGTGACGTGGACGTCGACCGGCGGCGACGTGGCGCCGCTTCAAGGCAGCTTGAAGTTTTTGGACATGAGCTCCGACTGCGGCGGCGACTACGACGTTGAGGTGGTGGTTGCCGACCGCTACTCGCACCCCAAGGGCAAGGCCTTCCACCAATCGCTCTCGTCCAAGTCGGCGGCCAGTCTCCAAGGCCTCATGTTCTCCCAGCTCAAAGTGTTTGTGAAGGAGTACAATGCAAACTGATAACGCGAGAGAATGGAGCTTTTGAGGATCTTTTTGGCATCAATTTGTGGGATGAAATATAGTCAGCCAATCCGTGGCCGGAAAGACGGTTGTCGGCGTTTTGATTGGCTGGATGGAGATTCAATGGGCTGTTGATGCATACTTGTGGGGCGAAACACCCGCCTGCGTCGATGCTGCCGACGCGGCAGACCCCAGAGACACCGCTCCTTCTCCATGAACCCATTGACGACGGAGACGATGATGCACCATGGGGAGACATTTCGTTCGTGAGTTTCTTCTTCTGGTTCTGTCAGCTTCAAACGTACGCAACCCTCCTCTCGACACTCGTCTACGTGCTCTGGACGGCAGTCGGCCTCGTCGTCCATCTCGCTGTCGAGGCTTGCCTACTCGTGGTACCTTGTGTTCCTTGTGTCAGCATTGCGACAGCATGGCTCATGCACACGGACATCCGCCTCCACAATGCCATCTGCCATCCTTCCCATGTAATCACGTTTGACAATGTCGTGCATCCCACGACCGCACGCGTCATCTTGAACGCGCAAGACGTCGTCGACTCAGTGCCCACGCGACTCTCCACGACGATACCATCGCCGTATCCATTTCCAATTGCATGGTATCTCTACTGGCTCTGCCTCCGCCCCGCCGTCGCCACCGTCATCGTCTTCTGGGACGTCCTCCTAGTCTGCAACATGCATGCACTCACAAAAGTGTTCACGCCGTCCACTCCCTGTCCACTTGCAGACGTGATGTTTGTGTGTCTTGGTCATGGCACCTGGATCTGTCTCCGAACGGCGCTTGCCCGTGTCCTGTGTCAACTGACGCGGCGCATCTACCTCGATGGCGACGACGCCCTCCTGGGCCGCCGCCATGGTCGACCGCGTCACCTCGTTTAACAAACACCTCGATGTGTATCTATTCCAGCTTTTATTGCAAGAGCGGGCGGCCTTCGGGGTCGTACAACGTGTTCTTCTTGGGGTTGATTGCGTACTTGATGCCCTTTTCCAACATGGTTTGGTACCCGCCGCCCAAATGGGCCAGCGCGTTGTATCGGAACTCGGCCATGAAGGCCATCTCGACAATGTTGGGTTCAATCACAAACACGCCTTGCGCGCGCGTCGAGAGCAATACGGCGCGGCCCACGTGCTTGTAGTTGAGGTGCTTGAGGCAGTAGGCGAGCTGGACCGACCGTTTGGGCGCGCCAACGATCGCGTCGCCGTCGTTGCACACACGGAACGCATTGGGCGCGTACTTTTTGTACGCCTTGGCGAACGCGTGGTTGCCCACGCGCGGCGCGCCAAACGAGTACATGACGACTTCTTCCGTCAATCGGAACGATTGGTCGGTCGCAATGTCAAACGCCGCGACGGTCGCGAGCGCGCCACCGAGCGAGTGGCCGGTAAAGTAGATCTGGACGTCCGACGTCGGCATGCTTGCGATCGTGTCGCGCAAGATGCGCTTCAGGTCATGGCGGATGGTCGAGTAGGCCGTCCAAAAGCCCACGTGCACGCGTGTCTTTTCGAGCTCTTCGTCGTTGTTTTCCCATGTCGGGACGGCGAAGCGGTACATGAGGTCCGTGACCGTGTTGGCCGCGCTCTGCGTGCCGCGGAACGTCACAACAATCTTCTTGTCGCCGCGCGAGACCCACCCGTACGTGTCAGTCTTGGGGTCAAACACTTCCGAGACGAAGCGAAGGCCGTCTTGGGTAAAGTGGTCCAAGCTCGCCATCTCGTACTTGCCCGTGGCTTTGTTCAAGATGGGTTCGTCGTAGACACCGACCGATTGGTTGTACATGGCGCAGGCCGTTTCCAAACAAAACGCATGGGGCGCGCGCCACGCATCGGCGGCCGCCGCATTGCGCGTCGTCGTGCTGTACGACTTGACGGCTTGCTTGAGGTGCGCGAGCTCAAAGTCCTTTTGCGAGGCGGCGGCGCCGAGGCGCGGGAGCGCCGAGTGCGCGCGCGTGTAAAACACGTTGGGCTCGACGAGCTTGGGTGGGAGGAAGATGAGGACGAGCGCCCAGGTTGCGCCGCGGACGACGATTTGAAGCGAGAGGTCCGTGAGGATGACGGTCTTGGGGAGGTAGTTGGTCACGCGCGGGACCGGGTCGGCAAAGAGCGCGGCAAAGAAGAACGTGTACGTGACCGCCATCGAGACCGAGTAGAGGAAGCGCGCCGTGAGCTGCTGCGGGCGCGAGTCAGCGTACGATTCGTAGCGGAGTTTGTTGCGGACGTCGACCATCACGCCCGAAAAGATGGATGTGGCGAGGATCGCAAGAAAGAAATTGGCTAGCTGGACCCATTGGACGGGCAGCGACGAGTAGAAGAGCGCCATGTAGCCAACGAGGACGACGGCGCCGAGGAGGAGCTTGACCATGTAGAAACGACAGCCAAAGATGCGCTTGCGCTGCATGTCGAGGGCAAAGAGGAGGCAGAGGAGCCAGAGCCCATTCGAACACGCCGTCCACGCATGGGTAAAGAAGTACGTGTCTTGCCACGACGCGGTCGGGTCGAGTTTCTGCGCGACAAAGAGTACCGGGAACGACCCGAGAAAGTTGACGGCGAGGATCACATACATGAGGCGGCGCTCGGGGAGGAAGTCGGCCTTGCGCGTGAGGCAGATCCAGAGGAGGAACGCGAGGACGTCACCGAGGAAGACAGCGAGATCGGCATACGTCGTGACGCGCTCAATGTACGAGTGGTGCGCGATGAAGGCCAAGTGCGGGATCGGCTCAACGAGGCCATTCGGGTTGAACTTGGACCGGAGTTGGAACGTGCCCGAGAGCTGGAACCCATGCGGCTGTTCATGCAAGTCCAATGGGTTGAGCGCATCTTGGTACCATGGAAAATAGACGAGCGGGACGTAGCCGTCGTCGGATTGCGCGTCGTCGACGTGGCAGACGGCGTTGGCGCAGACGCACCCGATCGTCTTGTGCCCGTACATCTTGTCAAACATGACACGACCTTCGACTTTGAACGAGAGTTGATACGTGACATTGAGGAGCGTCTTGTCGTTGGGCGCGAGGAGCGTGGGCGCGTTGCCGCAAAAGTCGCCTTGGACCGAGACGTACCGGATGCCCGGTGGAATCGACGTGTTGGCATGGCTCGCAATGCGGTACGCCGACCGGTTGAGCTGGATTGTCGTGTCGCGCGTCAAGGGGTAGAGCGACTCCTCCATCGTGAACGGCGGGATGAGCATCGCGAGCGAGAGGACAAAGGCACCGAGGACGCTGTAGCAGAGAAGTTGGACCCACCCCTTGTTCATCGTCTCCATAAAGATCTTGGGCGCTTGGTCAAGGCCAAAGACCGTGTCGGGCACGATCGAGCGGAACTGATTCAAATTGATCATGTACTTGCGACCGGCGCCGTCGCGTTCGAGATCCGTTTCGACGTGGTCTTCGCGGCCCGTGATTTTGGCGGCCGACGATTTGTGGAACAAGTGGCGGACGAACGCCGTGAGCGGCACGACGAGGTTGAGCGCGAACGCGCCGATCAAGACCATCCAGCCGGCGCTCGAGAGGACGCACTGACCCAAGCCATCACCCAACGTCGCGTCGCATTCAAAGAGAAACGGGAAGCACTTGCAGTTGCCAAAAGCACACCCGGTTTGGCGGCGGTAGAGACCAAACGCGCCGCCACCGCTGCAGGTTTCGGGGAGGAAGGTGGTGGCTTCAACGGTGCTGAGCACCACAAGGAGGGCCAGCGCCAAAAGCGCGGCAGTCCGCTTCGACATGTGTACAAGGCAAGGCGAATGGACAAATGGCGTCTTTGGCGATCGTGCTTTGCTCCTGCTCGGCTGAAAAAGTGATGAGAGGGCACGCTGACAGGGTTACGACGATCTATATACTCATGTGCTGTCCCTACTTACAGGTATCAAGATAAAATTCATTGAACAATGGGCGACAAGAATTATTATATTTCAAATTGCTAAGGATGAAAGGTTATTTTAATAATTAACTCTGAAATTGACAAGCACATTTAAAAAAAATATGGTTGTCAATTTCATATACACGTTTGTATGACATGAGTCCGATCTTGATGTACTTTTATAAGGTAAATAGGTCAACATCCGTGGGGTGATTGACATGTCACTTGGGTTTAGTATATATTGCATATTGCAATGACCATCGATTGTCCAATCAAAACACAGCAACTGCGAATCCGACTGTACTCAGGGCAGAACCCCTTGCCGACGGGCCGGAGTGGTGTTGGGCGCACGCTCGTTCATCTTTCACGGACCACGACCAGTGCACATACATCGTTTGTGGATGACGCTCGTCCTGCGACGCACTTCATTCCACATGGATCGTGTTGATTCGTTAACACTTAGAGCAGGGGTGTTGTCTCGGTGAGCTTGATGCTGGGCGGGTGGGTCGTGTAGTCGACGCCCTTGGCGAGCAAATGGCGGTACGTCGGCGGGAGATGCGCGAGGACGTTGTTGCGGAACTCGGCCATGAAGGCACGCTCGACGATGTTGGGGTTAATCATAAAGACACCCTTGGCGCGCGTCGAGAGGAGGACGGCTGTGCCCACATGCTTGTAGCAGAGACTCTTGACAAAGTAGAGCATTTGGATGGACCGTTTGGGCGTGCCAACGACGGCGTCTCCGTCGGCGCAGATCCGATACGTGTTGGGCACCTTGCGGTTGAACATGGTTGCAAACTTGTGGTTCCCGACACGGGGCGCGCCCAGCGTATAGCACACGACTTCTTCTTCCAAGTGAAAGTTGCGGTCCGTGACCACATCAAACGACGCCAATGTTGCCAAGGCGCCGCCGAGACTGTGCCCTATGAGTCGACTGTGACGAGACTTTGTCGTGTGACCATGTACCCGTGAGGTAGAGCTGGACTTCGGGGCCCATCTCGGCCATCGTGTCTTGGACGATGCGCTTCATCTCTTCGCGGACGGTCGAGTATGCTTCCCAAAACCCCGTGTGGACGCGGATGGCGTCGATGCCGGCTTCGTCCGAGTTCCACGACGGGATGCAAAAGCGGTACTTGAGATCCGTGACAGCGTTCTGGCCACTCTTGGTGCCGCGGAAGACGACGACGACCTTCTTGTCGCCCTTGAGCACCCACCCATACGTGTCGGTGGCTTTGTCAAAGAGCTCCGAGACAAACTCGAGGCCGTCGGCGGCAAAATGCGCATGCGACGGAATGTCGTAGCCGCCCGTCTCGGCGTTCGAGACGACTTCGTCGTAGACGGCGACGCTGTGGTTGTAGGCGAGGCAGGCCGTTTCGACGCAAAACGCACGTGGCGCGCGCCACTCGGCGTACGACGACGACGGCTGGAAGAGGCTGCGCGAGTGCACGGCTTGCTTAAGCGACGCCATTTCAAAGTCGTGCATGGAACCGTCCGTGAGCCGCGGGAGGGCAGTGCGCGCGCGCATGTAGTACACTTGCGGCGCCGAGAGCGTCGGGGGGAGAAACACGATGACAAGAATCCACGTCGCCGTGCGGATGATCACTTGCACCGACATGTCGGTGAGATGGACGGTCTTGGGCAGATACGACTCGACACGCGGGACCGGGTCGGCCGTGAGCGCGACGAAAAAAAAGACATACGTGACAGCGACCGAGACGACGTAGAGGAGGCGCGCCGTGAGTTGCTCGGGGCGCGTGCTCACGTAGCATTGGTAGCGCAGCTTGTTGCGGACGTCCATCATGACGCCGCGAAAGATGGCCGAGACGAGGATCGCAAGTGCAAAGTTGAGCATGAGGATCCATTGGTACGGCAAGCTTGAGTAGTAGACTGAGAGGTAGAGGCTGAGGACGGCGGCGCCGAGTGTGAGCTTGACCATGTAGAAGCGGCAGCCAAAGACGCGCTTGCGCTGCATGTCGAGGGCAAAGAGGAGGCAGAGGAGCCAAATGCCAGCCGAGCACGCCGACCACGCATGACAAAAGAGGTAAACCGATTGGAGACTCACGGACGGGAAGAAGAACTTGGTGAGAAACATAAACGGAAACGTCGCGAGGAGGTTCACGGTCAAGATGACTGAGACGAGCGACCGTTCGGGCAGCTTGTGTTCGACTTTCCACGTGCAGCAGACCCAGAGGACGAGGACGAGTAGATCGAGCACAAAGACGAGGACGTTGACGAGGTCGATCACGTGCTCAATATACGAGTAGTGCGCCATGAAGGCCAAGTGCGGGATGGGTTGGACGGGCGACGCGCTTACATAGTCGGTTTCGAGGTGAAACGTGGCGCGGAGGGTAAAGTTGTGGGTCTCGGTCTCGGCCGTGAACGGACGGATGAGGTCTTGGTCGGCGTCTTGGAACCTGGACAGCTCATGAGGACGACGACTGCAATAAAGACGATGGCGACTGACCAGGGAAAGTAGACAAGGTCGATCAGTCCATCGTCCGACTCTTCGGTCAAGAGCATGCAATCCGAATTGACGCATTGACATCCGATTGTTTTGCTCCCCATGACGTTGTCAAAGATTTTCTTGTTTTCCATGTCGAACGAAATGGTATAGTTGAGTTGGATGACCGAGATCCCGTTCGGGTCGAGGATGTGGCCCGATTGACCGCAAAAGTCACCTGGGGAGATGATCAGAGACAAAGAATGAGTCATCTACCTTGGAGGGAGAGGTATCGCGTGGACGCGGGAAGTGGCGTGCGACTAATGGATTCGATCGAAAAACTCGTGTCGCTCAAGGGCAGCGTCTTGACGCGCGTCAACGAGTATTTCTGGATGTTCATCGTGAACGACGGGATAAGCATCAAGCACGAGAGCGCAAAGGAGAAGGCGAGGCAGTAGCACACCAACTGGACCCATCCTGATGATGCACACATGTGAGCTCATCCATGGCGAAGGAGAATGACCTTTGCTCATGGTTTCCATGAAAATCTTGGGTTCGTCGTGTAGGCCAAACGCCGTGTCCGGCACGACCGTCTTAAACTAGAGAAGTTGACGTCACGCGACATGTGTAGAAGCATGCACGATGCAATGTACTTGGTTGAGGTCGATAAAATACGACCTATAGAACGACGAGGATGAGATTTGGGGACAGGCAAGATGATCGATCGTACTTGTATTTCGCAGCAGCGCCTTCCGCCGCTTCCAAATCGGCGGCAGCCTTCGCTTGGGCGGCCTTGGCCTTTTCAACTTGCTTGCGGTGGAGCAAATGCGTGACGAAGGCAAATGCAGGCACGATCAGGTTCAGTGCGAACGCGCCGATGAGGAAGCCCCAGCCTGTCTCTACATGGGGACATTGGAATGGGAGATAGAAGGAGATGTTCTCGTACTCGAGAGCGTGCATTGCCCCATGCCATCGACCAACGTGTCGTCGCACTGGAAGAGGTAGGGAAAGCACTCGCAGTTGCCGACGGCGCAGCCTGTTTCGCGCTGGTAGAGACCAAAGGCCCCGCGCCCACTGCACGTGTCGGGGAGAGTCGTGAGCGCCGTGGCGCCAAGAGCACAGAGCGCCAGCATCGCCACCTTTCGCTGGAAGGATGACGTCGTCATGATGATGGCGGAGGAACTCGCTCAAAACCAGAATGACATGTGCCGCTCCGTCAACTCGTGCCTGTGGGACCTTCTATTCGTTAAAGTAAAGTGCACCCTCTTGTAAAGTTGCGACATCCGCGTACGCGTGTGGTGGGATTGTGAGACTTTACTTTAGTGAGTGAATTCAGCCATTTTGGCCGCGGATAATTTAATGATTTCCCTTCATCGCATATACAAACACAAGTCAATTGAACGAGAGTCGGTATTAAAATACAACGTGTACTCTTTGCAACATGTGTCAGAGCCAGTCGAGAATGTTGGTTGAGGAATTGGCGCAGTTGATGGACGTCTGGAGCATGGGCTCCGTGGACTGCAAGCACGCAAGAAATAAAATGCTCTTCCTGTGGCTGGTTGAGAGGAAGGAAGACGTAGTCCATGTATCTGTGCATCATGCGACTACCATGCAGCTGTCCGCCTTTGACTCTCGTCCAGCCTCGCCCTGTACAAAGACATCGCGTCCACATGCATGTCGATTCTACCTTTCGTCTAGTGGAATGCCGCCGCGGTTGCGGCGACGAGTGGTCATGTGGCAACGTGTCCTTGGGGCGACTTTCTTTGCATGTTCTCTCGCAAATGTGGCGAGATTCCGAGTAACGGACAGAATGATGAAACGGACGACGGGAGAGATCAACATCGCAGTTATTGAGGTTCTCTGGCGACCCTCGTGATGGAAGATCGCCGCTTGCGCACTGTGTCCATGGAGACCATGCCGCGCGTCGTCGGCGACATCAACGAATCGTCCACCGTCACTCCCGCCGGGGTACGCATGCCCGCACCTCGTCTTCGCTCCTAACTTCCTCCCCAGGGCCACGAGAAGAAGCCATCGATCGACGGGTTTCCATCGCCCAAGTCGGTCATGTCGTCTCCAAACGTCTTGGCATCGCCATCCTCCACGGCCAAGAAGGATCCATTCAAGTTCTCGAAGATCCTCAACTTCAAAGACGAGAAAAAGGTCACGGAAGATCGCAGTGCCGAGGCGGCAGCCAAGAAACCATCGCCGCCCACCACTGCCCCATCGACGGACGCCGACATTGGCGGCGGCGCCGGCGGGCTCACGGGCGTCCTCTCGGTCCATCTCCGCGCCATGGAGAAGAAGCGGCTCTTCAACGCCAAGACGAAATTCCGCGTCGTCGCGCATGTCGACAAACCCACGGTTGAACTCTACACGTACGTTTCGTCATGTTCAAGGTTGCAACGCGCACGTCCATGATGCAACACGCGTCCTCGTTCTTCCTCACACGTGCACTAGGCAGGACAAGTCGGCCGCGAACGTCATCCCGGCGTACATGCTCTCGCTCTGCAAGGGCTCCCTCGTGATCGAGCCCAAGGACGGCGCGTTTGCACTCACGGTCCATACATGGACCAAGCACACGACGATCCATTACCGTGTCCAAACGTTCGTGTTCCAGGACGACAAACCCGACCGGCTGCGCGAGTGGACGCAATGCCTCACGCGCGCTATCGCAGGCGCCGCCCAGTACGACGACGGCGGTAACATCTTTCGCACGACGCTCGGACTGGGCGACGATGTCCTCCATGACGAGACACACGACGACGGAGTCGACGAAGCCAGCCGCCTCTCCGACTACTCGAGCGACGACGACAACGACGCCGTCACGCGCGCGCTCCGGAAACTCAATCCGTTCTCGCCCACAACCAACGCCCAAGCAAAGAAACCATGCAAGGCCACGTCGCCGACGTCACTCTTTTCGCCGCGCACATCGACCCACAGCGCGGGGAGCCCCACGAGTGGTGATTCCAGTGGCCCGCGGCAGCTGCTCCAACGTGCGTTTCAAAGCGCACGGAAAGACAAGCAGATGCCGCCCACGTCGCTGCCGCCGCCATTGCTGCCGCCACTCGCACCCGCCGTCGCGCCACCGCATCCCCACGCCGCGTCCGACGACGAGGTCGGCCACATGCCGCCACCGCCTGTCATCGCGCCAACCCAGTCCCGATGGACGTCCATGAGCATGCCGCACCTCGTCGAGCGCAGCAGCGGACTCGTCCTGAGCCTCGTCCTCGGTTGGTCCAACACATCGCTCGTCGTGCCCGTCGCCCTCGCTGGCCTGTACGCGCAGCTGAGCGATGGCGTCGGCTACGGCCCGCTCCTGGCGGCCTTTGTGGCGGTGCATGCCATGGCTGCGTGTGGCCTCGTCTCAGGCGTCTGCATGGTCGCCTTTGTCTTGCTCCTCCTTCAGCATGTCGATGCCAAGCAGACCCAGCGCCGACAGATCCGCGCCGCCGCACGGGCACTCGCCGCCGCCGAGAAGGCCAACTTTGCCCACTCGCCGTTAATCACGGTACGTCCTCTTTCTCACTCAAGGCGAAGATATAGTCTCACACGCGCGCGACTAGCTTCCGAGTTGGATCAAGTTTTCAGGTACTCTGCTAGCAGCGTCGATCATGTGATAGACCACCGTGTCGTTCTAGATGTCGAGCGCGTCGAATGGCTCAACACGGCGATTGCAAGGTATCGGCATCGACTATATCTGAGGATGTCCATTTGTTGTGGTTGGGGGTGCATGTCCCGACCATTACCGACGATGCGGACCCTATTCTCTCCATAATATACACAGAGCACCTCAGATTGTCAATTCGTAGAGGTTGGCCATATATCAAGGTGGCCATTCGGGTACGATCTCTCGTCTCGAATTGAAGTTGACTCTGGGTAGAATTCCGTGCTCTATTACGTGAACCCACTCTTGGAGACCAACACGCCCGCGATGCTCACGTCCATGGTCCTTACGGGCCTCGACATGGGCGAGACGGCGCCGTCGCTCGGTGGCGTCAAGTGCATCCCGCACGACGACGCGCTGCCACCGAGTGGCCCAGTGACCGAAATCTCGTTCGACGCTGAAGTCCGATTCGTGGCTGGCGAGTCGCAGCTCGCGGAACTCAAACTCATCTCGCATGTCGGTGGCGCCGCGGCACGCGTCCGGCTCAAGGACGCCGTCATCTCTGGGACCATGCGCATCACGCTGCGACCCATGGCGACGGTCTGGCCAGCTTTCAGGTCGGTGGTGGCCCGTATTGCTTCTTTTGTCGCGTTTCTGACAAAGGGATGTAGTGGTATCTCGCTCTCGTTCATCAGGTACAGACATTGCTGCTGGCACACGACGTGCGAATTTGGACCTCGTTTGACTGCTTTGCAGCAAACCGACGGTGGAGTTTTCGTTGACTGCGGCCAAAATCAACATCTCCAACGTCCCGTTTGCGTCTGATTGGTGCGTATGCAACCAATACTTGGTCGTTCGTTCGTGTGTTCGTGTGTTCGACTGTTTCTTGGCGAGAAGGATCGTCGTTTCATGGTTTTCGGCAGGTTGCACACAACCATCCACGACATGATTGTCGACAACCTCGTGTGGCCTAAAGTGTTGGAAGTGCCATTTTGGGACCCCGCGCTGTACCCCGTCGAAGGCGTGGACGATGTCCCGCTGTCCTTCCAACCGTCGCCGCCGTCGTCGCCCGCCGTGTCTGCCACCGTGCATGCCACGGACGACAAGAAGAGCATCTACGGCCCCGGCGTCGTTTCGCTCCATGTGTGCACCCTCGTCCTCCGTGACATGCCGCCGTCACTCCAACTCTACGCGGTGTTTACGCTTGGCCAGACCCACAAGACGGAAACGCGGCCCGTGGATGACGCCGGCGTGTGCTCGCTCGACGAGAAATACGAATTTTACTGGGACAGCGCTGCCTCGCCCGTCCTGCACGTGCAAGTGTGGCAGCACAGCGACCGCCCGGACCGAGTCATGGGCACCACATCCGTGGATGTGGGTCAGTTGGCCACGAAAAAGGTGCGTCTTTGAAGCGCCCACCGACATGACAATCGTAGGACCACGCGATGAAAGTTGAGTTGGTTGAAATGGGTGCGTGTTTGTACCTCCACGTGTGCCGGCGACTCTTTAGCACCGTGTACCCGCGCGGCGCCGTCACGGCCCCTAAAAAATGTCGTACGTCACATCTGATTCGAGCGAAAGGCTGGAGAATCAGTGTGGATACTCTAGTCACGCCAGGTTTGGGGTTGGACGTGTGTGTCGGCATGCTCTTTGTCACGCTGGACGAAGTTGTGTGGACGCAAGAAGACGACCAGGCGAGCTTCTACGGCGTCTTTGCCTGTGAAAAGCAACGAATGACGTCGACGACGCAGCCCAAGGCAGCTGCCGCCGCGCGTCAGGAAATGTACGGACCGATGATGACTTTGGATGACGCAATCATGTAGGTTTAGCTTTTTCATCTACGGCGTGGACGCGGCGACGCTGACAGTCGACGTGTTTGAGAAGGCCAAGCGCAACGTTCAGGGCGAGAGCGTCGGGAGCATCTCCAAATCGGTGCTGGACTTGCGAAAGCGACTCACGACCAACCAGGAATCGTTCACGGAAACATTCTTGCTGCAGAAACCATCAAATGATGGCAACAAGACGCCAACAGTGTCAGTGACGCTCATGTTTCAGTGGCGGCAGCTCATGAGTTAAAGGGAGGGACAAGAGAGATGTTGAACATGCGATTGGATGTGTCTATGCTGCCAAAAACCCACGCATCTGCTCAACCGGGAGTCTTTTCTTTTGGCAAAACATACTGAGATTGAAAGTAGTTTAGTATTATGTAATTTATACAGCCAGGGGTATCGACAAGGCATATTAGCAGATGGACATTTTGCGGGCCAAGAGGTTCTTGCCCGTGCTCCAGCCGACTGTCGGCATCGCGTAGTATTCGCCAATGTGGCAGATTTCAAGCTTCTTGACCTTTTCCATTGCCTGCACCAACATGACGGCGCACTTGATGTTGTTGACGAGCGAAATGCCAAAGTCGACCGACGCGCGGCGGATCAAGTACCCGTCCGAGACTTCTTGTTGCGAGCCACCGTCGGGGACGTTGATGACCAATTCGATTTTGTCGTTCTTGATGGCTTCGACGGCGCCGTCGACCGCGCCCTTGGCGTCCTTCCCACTAGGTTTGTACAACACTTCGCACTTGACGTCGTGTTCCTTCAAGTACGAGGCTGTGCCGGGCGTGCCAAACAAGTTGTAGCCCAACGCGTCGAGTGTCTTGGCCGATTCCAAAAATTCGCGCTTCATGTCTTCGTTCCCGATCGAGATCAAGATTGTCTTCTTCTCCTTGGGCATCTTGAACCCGGCACTCAAGAGCGCCTTCAAGAACGCCTCGTGCATGTCCGTGCCAAAGCACGCGACTTCGCCCGTCGACGCCATTTCGACACCGAGGGTCGGGTCGGCGCCGTGCAAGCGCGTGAACGAAAACTGCGGCGCCTTGACGGCCACGTAGTCAATGTCGATGAGCGCAATCGGGACGGGCTTGACCGCGAGGCCGAGCATGGCGCGGGTCGCGAGCGCGATGAAGTTGAGATCAAACGTCTTGGAGATGAACGGGAACGTGCGCGACGCGCGGAGGTTGCATTCGATGACCTTGACGTCGTTGTCCTTGGCCATGAGCTGGATGTTGAACGGACCCGTGATGTTGAGCGAGCGCGCGATGGCCGACGCGATGCGCTTGACTTGCTTGATCGTTTGGACGTACAACTTTTGCGCCGGCAGAACGAGCGTAGCGTCGCCAGAGTG